>APFE030487299.1:0-29555 GCA_000404065.3 Pinus taeda | reverse complement strand
ATATACCTTGCCAAGGATACCTTGCCAAAGTGGGACAGGATGTGGTTCGATCTACAACAAGAGGAATTGAGGAGGGCTCTGTTGAAGAGTACCATCGACGAAAACATCAGCGAATGATCAAAGAGTGGGGAGGAGAATGTTTCCCTAGCATCTAAAGGTCCCAGTCAGGGGAAGGGGCACCAAAACAAGAATAAGAAGAACCTATCAAAGTTTGATTGCTTTAGATGTGGTGAGTTCGGTCACTACATCACACAGTGTCCTCTTAGGAAGAAGGACAAGTTGGAGAAGCAAGACTAGGCATCAGTGTTCACTGAGATCGACAACTTGTCCTCTAAGTTGGAGGAAGAGTTTTCCATGTTTGTAGCCATACTGCTAGGAGAGTGGTGGGGTGACTTGGAGTTGTAGTCCTAGAGATTGCAAAGCTTGGGCAGGGTCTATTGAGGAGTCCACCTCATGGATCATCACCTGGATACGAGGGCCCACAATATTCAGTGGTAGAATGGATCAGTGTTAGAGATGCAGTTAGATTCCAGAGTGATAGTTGCAGACTAGTAGTAGTCAGGTGTTGGGGAGTGCAGTGTAGAGTTGGTAGTAGTGCAAAGTGGCATAGTATAGAGTCGCCAACAACACAAATTCCTTGGTGGACAATGCAGTGGCTAGTAGTAGTCAGATGCTCAGGAGTTAGATGCATCATACTGAACACAATTCATTCAGTATTTTGGATGCTTCTAAGTTGTAGTTATTGCAGTTGCAACAAAAATAGAAGAGAGGGAGTTGCAGTGCAGAGGTAGAGTTGGAATCAACATGGTAGTGTCAGCAGTAGCATGAATGAAAAATCATAGTTGCGTAGTGGTTGGTGGGGCCAAACATCAGCAGTGTGGTAGAGGGGTGATACAGAGATAAGGTAGCAGTGGTGCAACACTAGAACACCTTCATCACTAAGAGGGAGTGTTATTTTTTTGTAGCATTAGAGGTGTTCTAGTCTCGAAACTTTGTGGAGAGACTCAAACACATGAGATCTCCAAAACCCATAAATCGTTTCTGGAAATTCCACCTAGAGATGGCTCAATTAGATTATTAATCTATTTTTAAATCTTTCCTAAGTCTAAACTTAGGGAGTATGGTTAATTAATTAGAATTAATTGAGATAAGGTGAGAATTCTCTAGAAACTCACACGGATCAACTGGGAAATGTTTTGGGCGCTTGATTATGTTTTAATCTTAGTCGTTGGTGCTCCAACACAAGATTATAAGAAAATGTAGATGGGTAGAAGGAGAAGACACTTGTGGGGTTCGATTTCTTTGGCAGTTTGATTTCCAAAGAGCAGCAACAGTGAGTCTGGATCGATGTCTTTGCAGATCCGGAGAGTTAGCTACAAGAGGCCGACATTCCTCAGTGAGGTTGTGCAGAGGCAGCGCAGAAGCTTTAGTGACAAATTTTGATTTTAGCCAGATAGAGGGTCGATTTAGTTGCTGGACGCCGGGAAGATTTCCAGAAGATATTAGCGAGTCATTCTCAAAGGTGTGATTGGGTAGATGGCTTGATTAGTTGCAGTTCTAGGTAGAGTGTTCTAGTGCCTGCGCAGGGTTGACACAAAGGCTAACGTACGGGTTTTGTGGAGCCCATAAGAGCTAGTTTTAGAGATGGATCAGTGCCGAGTGAAACAAAATTTGTCTCACTAATTTTTTAGGATAGTTTTTCCTGTAGTGGATTTCTAGTTTGTGCAACTACATTGTACTTCGAATTGATTGTTGTATAATAATTAAAACCCATAATTGTTGCACCGGTTTTCCCAAGATGGGTTTTTCTCAGGACATTTGTCTAAAATATTGTGTTAATTTTTATGTGTGCACTAGTATTCTCTCATTTTCCAGCGCTATTTTTCTTCCATAGTTTATTTGTGAAAATCAAAGTGTGAATTATTTGATATTTTCCATAGTAGATAAATTGTTAAATAAATTAACAATTAACAAAATAATTTCCAGATGCTATGATAGATGGAATTTTCACATCGATGACTTTCTTGGTAAAGCATGCTAGCCAATCTACATATAACCATGAGGATTTCAAAATGAAGTTGTTTGTTCTCTGTTTCGAAAATGATCCCATGGATTGGTTCTTGGATTGGACCAATAACTCCTTTGATTCTCTACAAGCCATCATCAAATGCTTTCAAAGATATGTTTGGGGACAAACTAGAAGGAAGATATTTTCTTAGAATCATCAGCGATATAAAGAAAAATGAAAATGAGAATGTTGAAGAATTCAATAAGTTTAATGTCATTGTCATAGAAATGAATCAAGATTATATACCAACTGATAAATCTTCGTTAGAGCATTATTTGGATGCATTTGTTGTGGATACTTATTATGAATTAAGACGTTCTAAGCCCCAACTGATTTAAAGAGAGTTCAAACTTTAGTTGAAGAGTTGGAAAAGGACAAGAAAGCATTTGGAAAGTATGAAATTCTTGGTTTTCAAGGAGGTCCAGTTATATCTAATGGAAAAGAAGTCAAGGAAGTTGGGCATGATCCTTTTAAAGAATTAACTCAATTGATTGAGGAAATGAAGATTGAACATGTCAGGGAAATGAATGTCATGTAGGCTAGGCTAATTGAAATGGAAAGGTCTCAAGCTCAAATTATGCAACTTAGAAACACCTAATAATAGAGGTAATAATAATTCATGACCAAAGAAGAATCCTCCAACTAAGCAGAGACCTCCCGTTCCACCTGAATCTACAAATATTGTTGCTCATCCTTTGTCTTATTGTAGGCCCTGTCAAAGCTTCCATAACGAAGAATCTTTTGCTATTGCAAAGGGTATCTAAAATGGTGATCTCATGATAACAAAGGATCAAATTAATATGTTAGGGAAAGAGTATCATTTTCCTTTAGAGGACAGGATAGAGGTTATCAAGAATAGTTGTGATGTTAAGACTCTCATTCCTTTTAGTATAAATAACGCTGAAAATGAGAAGAATGGAGAACAACCATCTCAAGAACAGGTTTTTGAAATTATGAAAGAAATCACTTCCCATGTTCCAGATCTGAATTTGAATATTGATTTAGGGGGATGGATTAGCAGTGCAAAAATCACTTTACCTATCTTTGAGATTGTCAAGATTCCTTCCCAGAGGTCCAAGGTCTTGCAAACTGCAAGGCTCCTTAGAAAATTCCAAAAAGAATATCAATCTCTTTTGTCTTATTTTCCATGCAGTGGGTTTGTTGAAGTTGAGAAAGTATCTTGTCCCAAAGATCCTCAGGGTGAGCTCATTATGGAACAATCCAGCATGGGAAATTATGTTGTCTTTCCAAATTTATAATGCCATTAGACGATAAGGTCGATGAATCAAGGAGTCAAATTTGGTACATGAATTTTGACGGTTCCATTTTTAAGCATGGTAAAGGGGTTGAGATTGTTTTAGTGTCCCCTATGGGTCATGTGTTTAAATTTTCCTTTCGAATGGAATTTGAAGCTACTAATAATGAAGCTGAATATGAAGCCTTGTTGTTGGGTCTTGAATTAGCTAAGGAGCTCAAGAGAAAATTACTTAGTGTTAAAGGGGATTTTGATCTCACCATTCAACAAGTGGAGTAATTTTTCATGTAGGAACGATAAACTCAAAAAATACTGGAATGTTGTATGGGACACCATTGTGTTGTTTGATGCCTATGATCTCCAAGTGATTGCCAGAGAGAAAAACAATCAAGCGGATGAACTTGTTGTGGTTGCATCTACTTTTAAAGTAGCTAATAATATGATAGAGGATAAGGTCAAAATGGAAGTAATCCTCAGGCTTTCAGTTGCAAATAATATTGAACATTGGCAGGTATTCGATGATGAGAAGCAAATTGTCTATTTCCCTAATCACTTAGAAAAGTTTGAATATTTTCAAGCATGTTATAAGGAGGAGGCGTCTAATTCTAGTAGTAGAAACATGACAAATACTAGCCCTTGAAACATTGTTTGTATGGAATACCTTTTTGATAGAAACGATGCTACAAAAACGAATGAAGAAAAAGAAATTGACCCTAGAGAATTTATTGAGTGAATATCAGCTTCCCCGAAGACCCAAAAGTTGTCAAAATTGGTAAAGGTACTTCTGAAGAAGAGAACTAAAATCTAATTGATTTGCTAATTGAATATTGTGATGTTTTAGCTTTTTGATATGATGAGCTTAAGGGCTACAAGAAAGACATTATGGAGCACACTATCCCCTTAAAGGATGAAGATGCTAAACCATTCAAGCAAAAGCTTAGGCAAATTAATCCTTAGTCAACCCCATTAGTTCATAAAGAGTTACAAAATATGCTCACTACTAGGATTATCACACAAACATGACATTCGTCACAGTGTTCTAAATTGGTAGTTGTCGAAAAGAAAAATAGTACAATTAGGCTTTGTGTTGATTTCAAAAATCTTAATTTGGCCTGTAAAAAAGATAATTATCCTTTACCCAACATGGAGAATATGCTTTAGAAGATAACTGGTTTTGGTATGATGTCATTATTGGATGGTTTCTTTGGTTGTAATCAAGTCTAGGTTAAAGAAGAAGACCGAGATAAGACAACCTTCACCACACCTTGGGGAACATTTGAGTATCTCAGAATGCCTTTTGGGTTCACAAATGTAGGGGATACTTTTCAAAGGGCCATGGATTATGCTTTCAAGGGGCTAATCAGTAAAATTATTCAGATATATCAAGATGATCTCACCATTTTTTCAAAAGATGGTACACCTCATATAAATCATCTTAGACAAATTTCTGATAGATGTCGAGAATTTGGCATATCCTTGAATCCTATGAAATCTATATTTGGAGTAACAGAATGGAAATTACTTGGTCACATTGTATACAAAGATGGTATCAAATAGACCATGAGAGGGTTGAGGCTATTTGGTAAATCCCATTGCTAGATAATATTAAGTCCCTTCAATCTTTCCTTGGGAAGATCAATTTACTCAAAAGATTTATTGCAATTAACGCTGATATTGTCAAGCCCATACAAAGTTTGTTAAAGAAAGATGCAAAATTCGTTAGGAAGTGTGAAGGAAAAAGGGCATTTCAACATATTACAGATGTTATAGCTAAAGTTCATGTGCTTGTCAATCCTAATTACTCAAGTAAATTATGATCCTCTCTTTCGCTTCCGAGGATACTATAGCAAGTGTCTTGCTTCAGAAAAATAAGGAGGGTCATGAGCAACCAATAGCCTTTATGAGCAACTCTATTAAAATTGGAAACTAGGGCCAAACTCCATATGGGTCATCTTATTCATGGCTAATAATATTTTTATTAGATTCCTCTCGTCGAGAGGTGTAGGATTGATCTAAAGATCATCTGACTTCGATAAGTATTTATGGAGATATGAATTTATTTTGATTATTGAATAATTATCAAGCTGACCAGCAACTCATGTAGGCTCAGAAGCCCGACAGTTGCATCTATTCAATCATCAACATTTGTATATAAATACAGGAGGTCTTTTCCTCATTTGCACACACTCATCTCATCACATATCTCTCTCTCCCGCACAAAAAAGAGGCTCTTTTCCTACTCCGCAGAAAGGGACTCTTCTCTCACACGTGTGGAAGGAAGGATGCTGAATTTAGGGCTGCAACTGCAGATCAGAAGTTTGACCAGCATTGACCATCTTTCTCTCTCTCAAAACTGCACTATAGGTGGAACTAACTCTCCTCTAAAGGCCACATTATTTGGTAAAGGAATCAAGCCGATCCGACGGTCGGTTTGCATAATATTGTCTGCCCTAGTTGAGGGCTGATCTAGGGTTTTCTGCTGCTGAGGTAAATCAGATTTATGTACTATTTCTCTCTACTAAATTATTGAAGATAAAAGAAGATTATATCAAAGGGCTTCCCCATATTGGGGTTTGTCCCTGGTTAGTCGCCACATCTTGTGTCTCTTGTATTAGCTTGTTTTTTGTCGATCGTTTAATGTTCTATCTGCACTTTACTTAATGTACATGTGATTGCTAATCTGTGGATACTAATAAGAAAAGAAGTAAACTGCCCTAAGCATAGAACATACCATAAATTAACATGGTATCAAAGCTAAGGTGAAAACAAAGCCCAAGCAAGAGCAAGAGAAATCACCAAAGAGAAGATTGGCAAGGCTATCCTAAAAGGACTATGGGGTCCTCAACACTCTTCCTTGCCGAAGACAAGCTCCGTGAGAAGTTTGACTATGATGGATGGAAGATGTCTCTCGATCTAACCTTAGAAGATCAAGGAGTGTTGGACCATGTGAGAGGCAATATTGTTGAGCCTCCATCAAATGCACTCGTTGTTGACAACAACAAATGGAAAACTGGTGAAGTCAAAACAAAGAAGATCATCCGGGATTCTATCGACAAGCGCTAGGTGGCCTACATCTCCGACCTGAACATCTCCAAGGAAATCTATGAGAGACTAGTGAGTTTATTTAGTGTTAATGATGCAAATCAAGTTTTGTTTCTTGGAAATAAGCTGAAGGAAATTAAGAAGGGAAAAGATGAGAGCATGCAAGCATATTTCTTAAGAATCACCGAGATCAAGAACGATCTCCTATCTATTGGAGAAATTATCACTATAGGGAAATGGCACTCTCAATCCTTGGAGGATTACCATCTGAATGGTACGTGTTCAAGACTACTCTTCTCAACAATAACTTAATTCCTGGTTTCGAGGAATTAATGGCAAGATGCATTCAAGAAGAAACAGGGATAGAAGAGCGAGAAATGCCTGTCAAAGCGTTTCATCCTAGGGAGTTTTTAACCTCCCTAATTATGTGTGTTTGTAAACATAGATAATTGGCAGAGTTTTTTTCCAAGATATACCCCAAAGCTAGGGTAATTCATTGATAAAGTCTTAGGAGAGTCATAGTGTTTATCGAGTCGATTTATTCTTCATACTAGATCATTTGCCTTGTTGCGGAATTTGATTGAGTCCCAGGAGTGTATGTCTATGTGTATTTCTGCTTCTAATGGTTGAATTTGTAATATTTGATGTAAAAGTGTGTTTAGAATTTTTTTTGGTGAATGGTTCCTCATAATTAGACACCATTATCAAAAATAGTTTTTAGATGCACTTAAAGGGCGAAAAAATAATTAATACCCTCTTAGACATTTTAATTTTAATTTCTAGAAAAAATAAAAATTAATTTTAGCCGGAAATTATCCAAAAAATAAAATGAAGGGAAAATTAATTACCTTCTAAGTGGGAAATTATAAAAAATTCGTGCATCCAGAAAGATTTAATTTTATGAGGTCGTCCAACAAAGGAAAAGTCAAATTTTCGAGAAAATTCAAGACTTTGGACCATGGTGGTTGAGTCAAGGATCATTTTTCAAGGAAAAAATCTTGGAATTTTATTTTTGGACCAGGATCAAGGCCTTCATCAACAAATACGATGTTTTTCAAGATCAAGGGACAAGATTTGATTTTGGCATGGATCAAGAAGCTACTAGCTATTTTTCTCGAAGATCAAGTCAAACTAGTCATTATTTCCACTTGGAGGGGTTATTCCATCTCATTTTTCTATACAAGGAAGCTCTCAAGCTCATCCTCTCATCTTGATCTTACTAGATCGAAATTTCTTTGTATTGAGCTAAGATTTGTTGGAATTTTGCATTAATAAATACTTTGGGGTTCGATTCAAGGTGTTTCTGTCTAGCTGATCTATGGTATGTGTTGGTTGGTTTTTTTGATGCTTCATGCTCTGAATTCGAAATATTATTGAGTATTCTCTTAGTCATTTTAATTTTAATTTCTAGAAAAAATAAAAATTAATTTTAGCCAGAAATTATCCAAAAAATAAAATGAAGGGAAAATTAATTACCTTCTAAGTGGGAAATTATAAAAAATTCGTGCATCCAGAAAGATTTAATTTTATGAGGTCGTCCAACAAAGGAAAAGTCAAATTTTCGAGAAAATTCAAGACTTTGGACCATGGTGGTTGAGTCAAGGATCATTTTTTAAGGAAAAAATCTTGGAATTTTATTTTTGGACCAGGATCAAGGCCTTCATCAACAAATACGATGTTTTTCAAGATCAAGGGACAATATTTGATTTTGGCATGGATCAAGAAGCTACTAGCTATTTTTCTCGAAGATCAAGTCAAACTAGTCATTATTTCCACTTGGAGGGGTTATTCCATCTCATTTTTCTATACAAGGAAGCTCTCAAGCTCGTCCTCTCATCTTGATCTTACTAGATCGAAATTTCTTTGTATTGAGCTAAGATTTGTTGGAATTTTGCATTAATAAATACTTTGGGGTTCGATTCAAGGTGTTTCTGTCTAGCTGATCTGTGGTATGTGTTGGTTGGTTTTTTTGATGCTTCATGCTCTGAATTTGAAATATTATTGATTATTCTCTTAGTCATTTTAATTTTAATTTCTAGAAAAAATAAAAATTAATTTTAGCCAGAAATTATCCAAAAAATAAAATGAAGGGAAAATTAATTACCTTCTAAGTGGGAAATTATAAAAAATTCGTGCATCCAGAAAGATTTAATTTTATGAGGTCGTCCAACAAAGGAAAAGTCAAATTTTCGAGAAAATTCAAGACTTTGGACCATGGTGGTTGAGTCAAGGATCATTTTTCAAGGAAAAAATCTTGGAATTTTATTTTTGGACCAGGATCAAGGCCTTCATCAACAAATACGATGTTTTTCAAGATCAAGGGACAAGATTTGATTTTGGCATGGATCAAGAAGCTACTAGCTATTTTTCTCGAAGATCAAGTCAAACTAGTCATTATTTCCACTTGGAGGGGTTATTCCATCTCATTTTTCTATACAAGGAAGCTCTCAAGCTCGTCCTCTCATCTTGATCTTACTAGATCGAAATTTCTTTGTATTGAGCTAAGATTTGTTGGAATTTTGCATTAATAAATACTTTGGGGTTCGATTCAAGGTGTTTCTGTCTCGCTGATCTGTGGTATGTGTTGGTTGGTTTTTTTGATGCTTCATGCTCTGAATTCGAAATATTATTGATTATTCTCTTAGTCATTTTAATTTTAATTTCTAGAAAAAATAAAAATTAATTTTAGCCAGAAATTATCCAAAAAATAAAATGAAGGGAAAATTAATTACCTTCTAAGTGGGAAATTATAAAAAATTCGTGCATCCAGAAAGATTTAATTTTATGAGGTCGTCCAACAAAGGAAAAGTCAAATTTTCGAGAAAATTCAAGACTTTGGACCATGGTGGTTGAGTCAAGGATCATTTTTCAAGGAAAAAATCTTGGAATTTTATTTTTGGACCAGGATCAAGGCCTTCATCAACAAATACGATGTTTTTCAAGATCAAGGGACAAGATTTGATTTTGGCATGGATCAAGAAGCTACTAGCTATTTTTCTCGAAGATCAAGTCAAACTAGTCATTATTTCCACTTGGAGGGGTTATTCCATCTCATTTTTCTATACAAGGAAGCTCTCAAGCTCGTCCTCTCATCTTGATCTTACTAGATCGAAATTTCTTTGTTTTGAGCTAAGATTTGTTGGAATTTTGCATTAATAAATACTTTGGGGTTCGATTCAAGGTGTTTCTGTCTAGCTGATCTGTGGTATGTGTTGGTTGGTTTTTTTGATGCTTCATGCTCTGAATTCGAAATATTATTGAGTATTCTCTTAGTCATTTTAATTTTAATTTCTAGAAAAAATAAAAATTAATTTTAGCCAGAAATTATCCAAAAAATAAAATGAAGGGAAAATTAATTACCTTCTAAGTGGGAAATTATAAAAAATTCGTGCATCCAGAAAGATTTAATTTTATGAGGTCGTCCAACAAAGGAAAAGTCAAATTTTCAAGAAAATTCAAGACTTTGGACCATGGTGGTTGAGTCAAGGATCATTTTTCAAGGAAAAATCTTGGAATTTTATTTTTGGACCAGGATCAAGGCCTTCATCAACAAATAAGATATTTTTCAAGATCAAGGGACAAGATTTGATTTTGGCATGGATCAAGAAGCTACTAGCTATTTTTCTCGAAGATCAAGTCAAACTAGTCATTATTTCCACTTGGAGGGGTTATTCCATCTCATTTTCCTATAGAAGGAAGCTCTCAAGCTCGTCCTCTCATCTTGATCTTACTAGATCGAAATTTCTTTGTATTGAGCTAAGATTTGTTGGAATTTTGCATTAATAAATACTTTGGGGTTCGATTCAAGGTGTTTCTGTCTAGCTGATTTGTGGTATGTGTTGGTTGGTTTTTTTGATGCTTAATGCTCTGAATTCGAAATATTATTGAGTATTTTTATTTCAATAGCTAGTGGTAGGAGCATCCATTGGCACAGGTATCTTGCCTTAGGTGTTGGATCTTGGATACATACTTACAACTCACTTGATCTAGTAGGTATCTCTACATATTAAGGGTTTAAAGTATAGATCTAAGTCCCTTTGAACTAACAATCAATCTTTTGAGTTGAATAGAGATCTATAGGTACTCCAACCCTTGGAAATCCCAAGTACCCAGACTGAGGGAAGAAATTGATCTTGTTTGGCCTCAAGCTTTAATCTAATTATTTATTTTTGGCAGGAGGGTTTAGCCAATAAATTAAAATTCAAAATTAGCTCCATCAAATTATTTTTTTTCAAAATCTATTTGGGCTAATAATGTTTATTTGCTAAATAGAGCTAATTTCCTCTCGTAAACTATTGTATATAATTTGTAAATATTTTGTAAATTATTTCTAACCCTTGTAAATAATTTTTATTACTTGTAAATAATAATTTTGGCTTTTTATTTGAGAATTGTCTATATATTGTGTTTTGTGCTCTATTTATTCACCTTGTAGGCACTTGATTTCAAAATCTCAAAGGCAAATATGAAGCAAGGGCAAGTATCCGTCATTCAGCCCAAACTGCTTGGGTTTCAGGGCCAACATCAACCTTAGAAGGAGTCGTCCAACCTTTCTGGGAAGTTTGTTGGGTTTGTGAGGGCAGATGTAGGGCCTGGAGACCAAGATCTACAAGACCTAAGTGCCCAAAATTGGAAGCTAGGTCTAGAAGAGAAAACGTTATCCCTAGGGGCCTTTTTCTACAGTTGCAGCTACAACTAGGATTTTTGGGAGAATTTATTTTCTGAAGTGGTTCGCAGGTGGTTTCTCAGTGTTAAGATCAAAATTTTGGCACTTTCTTAGCAATTTTGGCCTTTTTTGGCCTAGCTACAGGGGTTAGAGGCCATTTTTGGCCTGGCCATGGGGTTTTGAGGGCTAAAATTCCTAGCTGCAACCTATTGGAGGACTTTCTTGGCAAGAAACAACCCTAATTAGGCCTCTAAGACCTAGTCGCAATGCTAAAGGGACTTATTCATTTCCTTGCAAGTGATTTCCAATGATAATTCTTTGTTTTACAAGTGTAAGGTAATTTCTAGTGAGGGTTTTCAGTTAACTTTCAGTGTGTTTGTTCTATGTGTGGGCTAATTCTCTATTTTGCAGGCTTATCATTCATTGGGGAATGGTTTTAAGGGCCAAATTTTCATTTTCCTAGCCATTCTAGCCCTTGGAGGCCTAGCTGTAGCCCTAAAGGCACTTTCAAGCCTAGTTGTTAGCATTAGAGGGGCTTCTAGCCCTAACCACAAGCTCTAAGAGGCTTGATACATCATTCCTTAGGATTTAGAGGCTAATACATTATGTTGCAGTTCTTTGGAGAGTTGATCACCAAATTTTAGGGGCCATTCTTCACTTATTTGTGGCTAATCTTTGTCGTTTGTCCCTAGTCGCAACCTTGGAAAGCTTTCTCTAGCTTGGACGTGGGGTTTTTGGTGGCATGTCCATTCTATTTAAAACTTACATTTGTGATTGTAAGTGTTGGGCAGCTCACAAAGTGCATTCAAGCCCAAAACTAGCCTCGTTGGTCCGTTGACTAGCTAAATGAACCATTGGACAAAGGTCTAGAGGACTTGAGGGTTTGCTCTCTTTCCCTATCCTTTCTTTCACTCACTGCATAAATCAAATAAGATCTGAAGCTAATATAATAGTGGCATAATCAAGTGCTAAGTCACTCTAAGGAAGTTTTAAAACATCTCTAAATAAGTCTAATAACTCTAAGAAGTAACCCTCATTACTTAAGGGCTTATTTTCTATTGTGTTTCTTAGCTTCTCTTTCAATTTATGGGATTTCTTTCACATTATAGTAGCTTGCTGGTCTTATTTGCATAAGTCTGATATTGAGAGAAGTTCATTGGTGAATTGGTCAAATAAATCTTGCTTTGACCACCTTCTTTCATTTTTGCATTGTCCTTGTATCATTGTGTCATTTCACTGTGTACCTAGCATTCATTGTTGATCACTGTTGACAATCTCACCTTGTGCCAATGTGCTTCATTGGTTTATGATCTAAATGATAGCTTGCTATTGGGCCTAACCATTGAGTAATATTGCTAATCATAAGATAAGATCGTGTGAAATATTGATAAGCTTGAAATTGCTAATTTTTTTCCATTTGAATTGCTAGACTTGTTTCATTTTTATAAAGTGCTCAAATTTGTTCTTGTGATCACAAGTGAAATTAACTAGCACAATAACAAATTCTAATTATCTTTGTCTAATAGTGCATGATTAAATCTTGTCACTTGTGTTTCACTGGAATTGCGCATATTGCCTCATTTGAGATAGTTATTTAATTTCTCTTTAATTACTTCATCTAATTGCTCTTACATTGGATATCACTATAATTGTTTGGATCTCAAATAATTCTTCTTGTTGAAGTGCTTGTCCCAATTAATAATCTTGTTCAAGCTTTCACTCAAATTTTGCATCTTCATTCTAGGACTAGAAGTGCATTTATAAAATCTACCTCCAAGCATAAGCTTGATTGTAAGAACTAAGGACCACCTTCTTCAAGCAATTTGCGGACTCTAGACCCTCGTCCGCAGTTAACATAGGTGACCTCACAGTTCTCTTATGGGCAATCAATTGTAGGAATGGAGATACATAGGTGGTTAGAACTGCACGGGATGTGTGTCGTTAATGAGGCATTAGCCTCCTTCCTTTGGACTTCTCACTACAACCTACATTCGAGAGTCGTTCCAACATAATTGAGGAGGAGGATAAATCTAGAATAGGCATACAATTAAAAATAACCAAGATCTTGCATCTCACATATAACTAGGTCCAACACTTCATATAGGATAGAATTTGCATATTGCAGCAACTCTTTATCCGGTGACTTGGAATTTTAATTAAAATTATGCAAGTAATCAACTTTAGAGGCACTGGTCTTTAAGTGGCATTTTCAATAAATCTAGTCAAGTGGTGCATAATAATCATACTTGCCTATTAATTTCAACTAAGTTGCTAGGCCATTCAATTGTGTCTCCTTTACTTGTTGGTTTCCAACAAGTAGTTCATGTCTTCATCCATAGGGACTACTCCCTTTAGTTTTCAATATTGAGACAACTTAAATGGAGAGGGCATGGATTAGAGTGACAAGCCCTGCCCTAAGCAATTTTGCATTTTTCAGTACAATTTGGGAAACATCAAAACCATCTGCAAGGACTTGGGGAACCAATCACTGATTCAGAAGTAACCTTGTGTGTACTAAATGCATTGCCACCAGAATGGAGTAGCTTTGCAACAAGCATCTACCCCAAGAAGGATTCAACTCCCTTTGATGAGTTGTGGGCCCAATGCATTTTAGAAGAATCAAGGATCAAGGTCAAGCATGATATTGGATCAGATGAGCAATCTCAAGCGTTTCTAGTCAGAGTCAAGAAGCTAAAGAAGGAAAATTTTGGTAAGTCCAAGAAGAAAGACATGTCCGAGGTTAAATGCTTCGAGTGCAATGAGTTTGGACACTTTAAGAGGGACTGCCCAAAACAACAAGAGAAAATAAAGGAGTGAAGCTCATGTAGCCGAAGCAATGGGAGAACTTGAGAAGAAGGTAAAGAAGTATGAACTGAAGGATATTTACTACTAAAGAAGGTTCACCAACTATCAGGTTCTTTATGAAGAATAATCTTTCTTTTAAGATAGTATGTTTTGAATAAGCGTCATGGGAAGAAATCATATGATAGTAGCATATTTGGAATTTACATGTTTAAGTTGCTTTATAGTAATCATCTGGATAGATAGATAAGACCATTTCGCATAATGTTCATCCAATCATTATCTAACATCATGTTAGAAGTTGTCATATTGCCTAAATGGATCATCATGATCTTTGGAGGACCATCACTATGAAAGGTCCTTGGGAAAGACATCTTGACAAGGGTAGTGTTGTCGCACAGATCGTCACGACAACGCTCAGATCGGGGGCTGTCACCCTGATCCCCGATCTCTCCGTTTAAGCCTGTCTCCCACGGCTAAGGGGGGTAGACCCTATAGGGAAATGGATGACCAACTGTGAATCAGTTGGTTTGGGAGACACGAAAAGAAACCAACACTAAATAGATTTTATTAATTTAATGGACCAGTGCCTTATGAAATGAATGATTAAACGATTATTTATCGGATGCTGCCGGAATATGAACTCATTAACAATCGTTTACCATCAAACAATTTTAACAAAATTTAACTTTTACCAAATGCGAGATGATCAATAAATGCTCAATGGCTTAATGATACCCCAACAATTTAAAATTTCGAAAAAGATAAAGTTCGATACACAACCACGTAATTTTAAACGCTAACTAAATATCACATTCATGATCATTCAAGCATGCTAAATCAAAGAATGATAGACATAAATTCCATATCAAAATTTTAGCCGCAGCAGGAGAGATAAAAAGTAACAAATTCCTGAGCTAAGACTCGAATTGGCAAAGAAATTTCAGAATATATATTTTTTATATTTTTCAAATGAAAATGAAACTTTAAATCCAAAGATCGAACTAAAAAAGGGAAAAAAATTTATCAAAATTTTTATTATTCGCTTCTAACAAAACTAAATCTAAATTGAAGTAATTCAAAACCTAAACTATAAGAAAAGAAATTTTTTATATCTTTTATAATTTTTATGATTTCTTAATTTTTATATTTTTTATGATTAATAAAAAATAAAACTTAAACTAAACTATAAAATTAAAATTCAGAACTTTTTTGTGATTTTTTGAAAAAAAACTTCATAAAAAAAAATGAAATCAGAATTCAAACTGAAACTAAAGTCTAAAAAAAAAATGACTTTTATGTTTTTTATTCTTAAATCAAAAATAACCTTGAGCCTTTATAAACTAAGCTAAGCCTAAAGGATCTAATGCTAATATCAAAAAGCTTAATAAAAAAAAACTTAAGTCAAAAGAACATAAAACGAAACATTAATAGATACCCAAAAATCTAAAACAATCTAAAAGCAAAATCACATTTTTTATTTTAATTTTTCATGAAGCCAAAACAAAAAAATTATAATCCTAATACTAAAATCAAACAACAACAAAAAATACATTACCCTTACTTACGTATAGCAGAACAGAAACACCGTTTGCGTGAGTTTTGATATTCGATAGCCCGCGGAGTAGATGGGAAGATGAAGACCGATCCACGCAGCACGCAGGGGTTTGCTGGTTTAAGATTTAGGCGGATGGGCACAGGATTTGCGGGAATCGTTAGCAGGTTTGGAAGGGATCGTAGAAAAAATGCGTGGAGGGTACTGGAGGAGTACGGCAAAAAATCGATGGAGGAGCAACTTTTGACAGTGTGAAAGCTGCGCAGGCTTTGGAGAAGATTGAGGTAGTGTGACACTGCAAGGACGACAGCGAGCAGCGAGAGAGGTGTGGGACGACAGCTGCACGCAGGGAGTTGGCACTCAGATAGAGGCTACGTGGGGAAGAATGCAAATGTATTTTTTTTTTTTTATTTCTTGCAGCGATGGCAGGTAAGGATCGCCGGGGGATTTTAAAAGCGATTTTGCAGTCCTTGGAAAAAATATTCCAAACCCCAGAAGCTGATATCAATGAAACCGATGTAAAATTTCTTCCAAATCTGAAAGCAATTGAAATTGAAACCTTTGGACAACGAAACAACATAGATAATCCTCGGAAATCTTCAGAGACCCTGCAACCTGGAATGGAAAATCACCCAAAAATAATATGTGCATAAACAAAACTAAAAACCCTAGATCAGCTAAAACATCATTTACAACTTTTGACTCTTAAATAGTCAGATTTATCAATAATCAGCAGTAATATTATCAAAATTTCAGATTTACTATGAAAAACTTCAGAATTTTCTCATGCAATTAAAAAAAAAACAAACTTAAATGATAAACCCAGGATCGAAATTGGCTAGGCTCTGCAAGAGAATGCTTGCGGGAGTTGGCTGGTTCAACTGAGAACTTCCCCAAATGCCCACTGATCTTCTCGATAAAGGTTTCCTGCACAGCTCACTTCAACCATCAATAAAGAGGGCAAAACAATACTAGATTCCAGATACAATGGAGATACCTGCCACTATTTCAGAAAATTCTAATACCATTCAAACCCTAGCAAGTGAACAAGATACCTGTGTTCAGCAATACTCTACAATAAGCTGTTACTAATGGCTGAAAATTAAAATATGCAGAAAATAAAATATTTCACAGCACTTCAAGAGAGTAACACTAGCAAGATTTCAACCCCAAAGTCTTTCTTTATTAGCGCCAGAAAAAGTTTACAAGAGAGCTTTCTTCAGCACAAGACTCACAGATCAAATGATCTCAAATGACCCCTAGCACTCTATTTAAAGGAAAAATTCCCAACGGGTAGTTCGAGTGATCCGCGTCAGAATGATCTCGATCGTTGATGAGGATCAAGATATCTCTTAATCTCATCCGTCGAATTTTTAATGCATTAAAAAATTGAAATTCTGCATTTATTTACTCAAAATATTATTATTTTATTATTATTTAAGTTTTTATTTATTTTATTATTTTTTTAATTTTTTTAATTTTTTTATTCATTTTTAAATGGATCCTCGAACCTAGCCTTTGGAAAAATTAACCTAGGACTTAGGACTTATGAGAGGATTAAAACATTTTTTAACCCTCAAGGCACTTTACATCATGACTTTTACAATTTTACATCTCAAGGGGGAAAAGCCCTTTGACATAGACCCTCATAGACCACCAGTTCTGCGACCAAACATAATCTAGCAGATTAACACACTAGGATTCTCTTAAGATTCTAATGACAAAATTCATCCCGGCTTTGGGGTCAGGTTGAAGGAAAACTCTGCCGATCATGGATCGGTGAGACGAAAAACCTTCCGGAATGTAGATTATCACTAGAAAATTAGGTCCACCTAGGGAATTTACATACATAACTCAACTCTGCTAAGATTATTTACAATTCAACATGCAGACTGGGTTTACAACTTAATATGATCCAGTGGATGATGACTGTCGAATGGCACGGACATGTCAATCAAGCGCTATCCCTTTTGCGAAGAAAAAGGGGTGTACTGCTATGGGTAGTTGACACGCAGTGGTCAACATCTGGCTCTACTTGGGGACACGTTGCTGCACTGTAGGAATGTGAGAATCCAGAATCTGCACCCACGCAACACAGTAGAAATAAGTAGCGTCCATTCAAACATCATCATGTAACATTTAAGCACATAAAAGTTAGAAGCTCTTCATTTATTAACTATCTAGTAACATGAAAAGTAAATATAATCCTAAAACAGAAACGAAACGTTGAAATGACAAGGAGTAGGGTTAGAAATAGAATACAAAGGATGCCCCATGGCATCAAATATCATCTTTGAAGAACAGCTTGAGCATTTGGCCATTCGCAGGTAGATCAAGTGGTTCCCCATCCAATCTGCTCAAGTGGAATGAGTTTGGTCCAGCTATATCTCGAATGATGTACGGTCCCAACCACAAACTGTCAAACTTCTTATGTTTTCCTGGTTTCTCATTTTTGCGGTCTCAAAGCAATACCATATCTCCCACCTGAAAAGATCTAGATCGAGAGAATTTATCAAAGATTTTCTTAATGTTAGATTGATTTTTACATATAGCATCAAAAGCTGTCTTACGAGCTTCATCTAACTCCACAATTTGATCTATTCTATTCTGGACGACATCTTTATTAGTAGAAAAATTCTGAAGGAGTTGATACGCTGGCAATCTCAGGTGCACAGGTAAAGTTACATCCAAGCCATAAACTAATTCAAAGGGAGATTTACCAGTAGCTTTCTTCTTAGTGATTCTATCTGCCCATAAAGCATACTTGATTTTGTTATCCCATGATCTCTTATTATCTCCTACTATCTTCTTGATAATGGTTATGAGATTCTTGTTACTTGATTCGGCCAGACCATTACCCTGAGGATAGTAATTTGACGAATGAGATAAGACAATGCCATACTTGAAACAAAAACATGAAAACTCTGAGGAACTAAAAGCCTTGGCATTGTCTGTAGTGATCTTAGCAGGGACACCAAATCTAGTAATGATATTATTTTCAATGAAATCCATAATAACCTTTTCAGTGGCATTCTTTGCAGGAATAGCTTCAACCCATTTAGTGAAATAATCCATAGCAGTTAAAATCCATGAGTAGCCATTGCTAGAATTTTCATGGAACTTCCCTATGAAGTCCAGACCCCAATGCTGAAAAGGTGCCTCTACAATGACAATATCCATAACAATCATGATGTCTGGGTAAACTGATAGATGAACTTGCAAATTTTTGATCAAACCATGCACTTCAATTTTCTTGGAATCCATGGCACATATGTTATAGTAGGGTCTAGAAACTCTTAAGTTAAGCTGTTCCATGACCCTTTTAGTCATTACACAAGCTGATGCACCAGAATCCAACATGCAATTATTAAATTTATATCCATTAACCAACAAGGTGATAAAGAAAGGTTGGTGATCTTTGTTATCAGCAGCTAAGCTTTGCAAATATATGGGAGCATCATGATAGTCAACTTCCCGACTCTTTTGTTGAGAAATATTTACTTGAGGACCTTGAATAGCTTTTAGTAACTTATCTCTTTGGGAAGGGATTTTAGTAATCTCCGAGACAGGAACCCAGATTTTTGCATTGTTAAACCAACTTCCCAAATCGACATCTAATCCAGAGTTTAAACCAGGGTTAAAAGTTCGAGGGGGAATTTGATTCCCGCTTTGATTTTTATCCATTCTTTGATAGGTCAAACCTTTATCTCTAGCAATTTCCAAGATTTGCTCGGGAGAAGGTTTTTCACCATATAACCTAGCCAAAATGTCATCTTCATTTTCAAGGTTATTTATACTAAAAGTTGACGAAGGATTCATAACGTCACGACTATTTTCCTTGACCTCTATCCAGTCATCCATAGACAAAGGAAACTTGCTACCTACCACATTTATTTGATCACCTGTTCCAAACATCCCGTTATCTAAGATTCTTCTAACGATAGGGCAAGTGGCTTCTTCATGAAGAGCATCACAAACCTGACAATAAGGAGGAGCATTATCAACCAAATTAGTAAATGGATTAGGGGGTCTCTACTCACTAGATTGACCCTTCTTTTGCCAATTGTTATTTCTGTTATTATTATTTCGAGGCTGGAAATTTTGCGTTTGTGTTCTTTCTCTTTGGACCAACCTATTATGCAAAGTGGCTATTTCCTTAGTATGATTAATTTCCATGGTTTCAATCTTTTGAAGCAATTTGAGAACAAGCTCGCTTTCAGGTTCTTGAACTGCTTTTCCTTTAGGTTCTTTTAGTTTTGTAGCAGCCCTATCGAAACCTGGGATAAGGAGTTCGCCATTTGGGAAAATAAGAACAAGGCCTATTCATTGATTGTAGCATCATTAATTGAAGAGGTGAGTCGCCATATTTCGCAATTTTCAAATGCTTTCGAAGGTTTACAAAAATTGAAAGAACTCTATGACTCACACTTTGCACTTGAAGTTGTTCAACTCATGATTAAACTCTTCACTCTTGAATTACAAAATAATGATCCTCTTGCTCTTACATCCAAAGTAAAATCTATAATGCATGATATCAAAGCCACTAAGGTTGAATTTGATATTCCTCTCATCACTTTTCTCAAGGCACTTTATCCTACTTACTCCAATTATCTTGAGTCATTGCAAGCAAATGGAAATCTCAAAGATATTACCTTTGACTCTCTTGTGAAAAAATCGCTAAAAGAGAGAAAGCTTTTGGAAAGAAGACAGCCCCTGAATCATTTGAAGACACTGTGTGTCTTGCTCAAAGAGAAAAGAATCTTGCTCAAGATTCTTCCAGAGGAAGAGGTGGTCGAAGAGGAAGAGGAAGAAATTTCAGAGGCAGGGGGGGCAGACACTCTCAAGGAGAAAAGTCATATTTGCTCTGCATACGCTGCAAAAGAAATGGATCACATGATGCCTCCACATGCAAGTTACCTTGGGACAAAATTGAGCAACAAAGAAACCAACCCAAAGGTAAAACTAATGACACAGAAAAAGGTAAAGCACCTGAATCTGCTCATTATGTTGTGGCACATTGTAATATTGGAGTTAATGAAGACTTTTTCAATGCTTCATTTGCTTCTTCGAAAAAAGATTGGTTGCTTGATTCAGGAGCAACTTGCCACATGACTCATAGAAAAGATTTTTTGGAAGAATTTACTGACAATGTTGATGGAGCAGTATACTTTGCAGACCAATCAAAACTCAAGCCATCAGGGCTTGGCATAATCAGGGTTAAATTGCCTGGTCTTCCAGACTTTCTTCTGCATCATGTTTTATATCTCCCACAGCTGAGGAGAAACTTGCTATCCTTGGTCCACATCCACCAGCAAGGACACTCCATTCATATGTTTGATGGCAAGTTTGAGGTGAGAAAAGCTTCAGACCACTCACTTCTCAAGACGAGGATAGAAGAAGAAAGGCTTCTCAAGCTGTAGGGTACCTCTGCTCGTGCACAAAATTTCTCATACAATTCTCATTATGAAGAAGGTACATTTCCATCAAGTTTATTATGGCATGGTAGATTTGGACACTTGAACTATGACAACCTCAGCTTGTTGAAGAAAAATGGTGTTACTGGGTTGCCTACAATTCCTAGGAAACATAAGTAGTGTGATGCTTGCATTCTAGGAAAGCATAGCAAACAGTGTTTTCATGATTCACATTCAAGAGCACATAGAAAACTTGAACTCATTCATTCAGATTTATGTTGTCCAATGCCTGTTCCTTCTGCAAATCGATATAAATATATGATGACGTTTATTGATGACTACACCAGAATGTGTTGGGTTTATTTATTGAAGAACAATTATGATGCTTTTCAAACATTCAAGAACTTTCATACATGCATTTAAAATGATGCACAATCTCATATTTGCTCTATTCGCACTGATAATGGAAAAGAATACAGTTCAAATGAATTTGAAAACTATCTTCGCCAACATGGGATTAAACATCAAACAACTGTGCCTTATAATCCTCAACGGAACAGTGTAGCTGAAAGAATGAATAGGAGAATCTTAAATATGGTGCGCTCCATGATGTTTTTCAAAAATGTAAAATTGATGTTTTGGGTTGATGCAGTTCTATGTGCTGTATATGTAAAGAATAGATGTCCATCTAATGCTATTAGAAACAAGACTCCTTATGAAATGTGGTATGGGCGCATTCCTTCGATAAAGCATCTCAGAGTCTTTGGTTCCACATGTTATGCCTTGATGCCACAGGTACATAAAAACAAACTTGGTATTCAAACACCTCCAAAGCATACCGTCTCTATGATAAAGTCAATAAAAAGTTTGTTGTATCTAGAGATGTAATCTTTCTTGAATCATCCAAAACTGACAATGTTGTTGACCGACAACTGGAGCGCTTGGATAGATTCGCAAATGCAAAATCTTTTCAAGAATTTGAAAATCAGATTCCACATCTTGAAGGGGGGATTCCTATACTAGATCAACCTGTGGAATCTTCTTCTGAAGCACTGTCTCCCCCGCATGAAACTCCAACAAGGGATGATACTTTAAGTGATGTCATTAATAGAATTGGGAGACTCAATCTTGATTTAGTTCCAACTCAATCAATGGAGCAGCCTGGACCATCTAAGAAAGGTCCGCCAAAGTGGCTAACAAAGACACTTGAAAGTGTTCATCCTAATGAAGTTGGAAAGAAAGGAACTAGAAATTCAAACTGGCAAAATGGCGGTGATGTAGATGACTCTGAATCACCTGTTGATATGGATGTTTCTTATGATTGTGAATTGAATTTGTCTACAAATTTTGAACCAACTTCCTTCAAAGACGTTGCTTCTCATGATGAATGGAAAGAAGCGATGGAAAAGGAGTATGATGCCCTGATAAAGAATGGCACTTGGAAGCTGGTTGATCCTCCATTAGGAACCAAACCAATTTGCTGCAAGTGGGTCTACAAGAACAAGTATAAAGCTGATGGCTCACTTGACAAGCACAATGCCAGGCTTCTGGCAAAAGGTTTTTCACAGAAGGAATGGGTCGATTATGAGGAGACTTTTGCCCCCACAACAAAATGGGCTACCATTCAGACACTCTTTGCCTTAACAGCTCAGAATGGTTGGAAATTCCATGAAATGGATCTAAAAACTGTTTTCTTGAATGGAAGTCTAAAAGAAAATGATTTTATGTCCCAGCCTGAAGGATTTGATGTGAAAGGACATGAACATAAAGTATGCAAACTTGTGAAATCTTTGTATGGCCTCAAACAAGCACCGGGAGCCTGGTATGAAAAACTGACAGAGCATCTTCTGAAACTCAATTTCAAACATTATGATCTTGATGATGCAACTTTGTTTGTCAAGAAAGTTGGCAAAATAGTTGTATATCTTGTTGTATATGTAGATGATATTTTGATGACAGGGAACAATGAAAGCTACATTGCATCCATAAAGAAGGAATTGAAGAAAGGTTTTGAAATCACTGATTTGGGCTATGTTCGTTACTATCTTGGTATTGAAGTAACTCACCATCTGAAGTCCATATTCCTTTCTCAAAAGAAGTACATTGGAGATCCGTTGAACAGGTTTGGCATGAATGAATGCAATCCTCTAACTACTCCAATGGAACAAAACTTAAAGCTCACATCCATTGAAGGAAAAGAATTTGAGGATGAAACAAAGTATAGACAGCGTGTAGGAAGTCTCAACTACCTAACTAATACCAAACCAGACATTTTGTTTGTTGTTGGAATCCTCTCTAGGTTTATGCAAAAAGCCTTGTGAGGGACATTGGTCTGTTGCAAAAAGAGTTCTAAAGTACTTGAAAGGAACTCAAGACTTTGGAATCAAGTATACACAGGTGGGCGATTTCAGCTTGATTGGGTACTCTGATTCAGAGTTTGATGGAAACAAAGAAACTTGGGTCTCTACTTCAAGTTATGCTACGAGTCTTGGATCAGGAGCTGTCTCCTGGAGATCACGTAAACAATCAGTTGCAACGGATTCCACAATAGAGGCAGAATATGTGGCAGCAACTGACGCAACAAAATAAATTGTGTGGCTCAGGAAAATTCTTGAAGATTTACAGGGAAAACAAGTACAATCAACTCCACTCATGATTGACAATACCTCGGCAATAAAGTTGGCCAAGAACCCAAAGTTCCATGATCGAACAAAGCACATCAGTACTAAATATCATCTGATTCGACATCATGTTGAGGCCAAAACAATCCATCTCCGCTATTGTTCCACTAATGAGCAAATTGCAAACATCTTCACCAAAGCACTTGGAAGAGAAAAGCTTGAAAGATTCAGAACGATGCTTGGACTCGCCAACATCCCTTTAGATTAAGGGGGGAATGTTGACACCTAATCATAGGGATTGGGTGAACAACTAAAATCAATGTAAATAAATAATAGAAAAGATGAAGAGTCACCGGGAGATGAAATGAATAGTCTCTCCATGATGTACATAATAATGATCAACCTGAATGAATAACATGATTTATTTTGAGGAGTTACCTCCTGGTCTGACAGAAACATCAAGTCAGCTTAAAAGTGAGAATTCAACCCTTTGAGAAGGCTATATAAAGGAGTAGTTCAACCTCATTCAACCAAGAGAAATTCGATCATGAGATCTAAATTTCCTAGCAAAGGTAGAATTGGACTAATAAAGTTCACAAGCAAATATCAAGGTTAAGGAAAATAAGAATTATAAGGAGCCACTTTACATTTTTCCAACATCTTTTTACTCAAATAACCCTACAAGCATGAAGAACATGCTTTGACTAGAATTGAAATGATAATAATAAACATAAAAATGAATATAATGATTACATTAACAGTACATTTTAATTTTATCAAGAAAACTGACACTAGTTACATTTCCAACGTTCCCTATTATCTAGGAAGGTATTCATAACGACACAACAGGATACCAGGATAATCTCAAATTGAAATATTCTCATAAAGGATTTAGATTGATAAGCATCATCATCATCATAACCAACATTGCCAAACATAGCAAGGCCTTGACTAACAAGCTCTATCTCTCCATTAGATCAGAGAAAAATTCTGGGAGGCATATATTTGGACACCACCACCACCTCTCAAGGCACATACCCTATCGGGTTGTTCACAAGGCATGTCCTTACAAGACTATTCTTATTTTGGATATCACCCATCCTCAAAGAATATCGGTCCTCAGGACTACTCTTATCTTGGATTCCTTATCCTCAAAGAGTATCGGTCCTTGGGACTACTTCTATCTTGGATACATTTCCTCAAGAAGTATTGGTCCCAAATGCTTATCCAATCCACCATTCTCCCTACCAATTCCTTCAATAGGCTTATGGTTGTTAGTCTTGACCATATTGCATGACACATGGAGAATACAGTATCCATCCTCACTTCCTCAACTAGGGAGGAAATCCTCACTACCTCTCAAATGGGGATATGTAACCACAATTCTAAGCTTGTCTCATAAAATACTCATCAATGCATCAACTACATGTTCTTGTGTGGAGATTTGTTGTTGTTGCTCGACTCTTTATCTGCATCACATCATAACGAGCTTCGAACTTCCGTACCTTTGTCATTCTTATGTATCTTTAATCATGTCATCAAGTATTTTGTAATGTTCGTAAATAGGAATATAATTGATATAAAGCAAATAATCTGTGCAACAAAATGTAAAAACGAAATACATATTAAACACCCATAGAAATGTTGCAAATATGGAATTGTTGAGCCATGTTATTACTTCTTTGAGGGAAAAATACAATGGATAATAGAATGGTTCACTTGGGCTTGTCTCAGTGGACAAGCATGACCAAACCCAGGTGAGAAAATGGATGAATGGGTGATTGCTCTAACTGTTGCACCAATCTGCACTGTGCTGCTTTGAAAACTACCTTTCTGCTAGGTTCGAATGGCTGAAAGGTCCACTTCCTATGCACATAAAATTATATGCTTTTAACTGCGAACTCCTTGGCCTAAACCCAGAAAAACCCACAAAGGAATTTGATTGGTTTAGACTTTTGAAATTCGACCCCCTTGGAGCCTGACTTCAGCTGTAACTGCAAAACTCGGCCTGCTGGAATCTGCGTGTATATCCTCCCGAAAATGGTCACAAAGTGTTGGGTTGGCCCCTACTATCAATCCCTGGACTTCACGGATGAACTTCCGACAAATGGCACCTGCTCCTAAGCTCCACTAAAATGTTGGACTGGGCCTCTACGCTGTCCCCAAGCCTAGTTATTCGAACTACTGGGATGTTGGATCTATTGGCTCCAAAACTCACAAGGAAGGATGGCCTATTTCTTCTCTCTCAATCCTATATCTCTCCCAGCAAATCGCTGATCATTGATAGCTCCAACTCCTCCTGCGGATTCTCCAGCTAGCCAGAAATACACACTCTCTGTTTGTGGTTGAATGGGAATGGTGCAACATACTCTCGGATCTCTTGAAATGACTATGGAATTGCTTCCCTAGGGCAAGCAAGGAAGGTCGCTAGAAGGAAAGGTTTAATCACCTGCTTAAGAGATTTGTGGCTAAACAGCTGGTTGACTCAGCTAAACAGCAGAGTGACAATCAGGTAATTTTGATTGCAAGGTGTAAGTGTGAATCCAAATGAGAGCTTCTTTGTCCTTTAACTCCTTGGGCCTTCCTTGCCTCATGTGGGCCCCTCCATCCAACTATTCGACTTCCCTCCAAACCATTCGAATGGCCCATTTGAAATTCACATGTCGGTGGCCTCCACATTGCACTAGTAGCCAAATAAAGTCGAATTTCCTCCTAAGTCCCTATGTTGAAAATGCTGGGTTCTCTGCCTTAGCCAAAATTGGGCAAAATTGTGTAGCAGCAGCCTGTTACAAATGTATTTGAGAAGGGACATGACAGTCCTCCCCTCCCAAGTGTTGCTTGCCCTCAAGCAACTTCAAAGCTAGGTGCTCCAAAATGTGCTCACCCTCCCAGGTGGCATCCTCATCTGGCAAGTTCTTCCAACGCACCAAGAACTCCTTAATGGTCTTGCTGCTCAGTTTCCTTTCCCTACTCTCCATGATGGCCTCAAGTTCTAAAACCAAGTGGCCCTCATCATCCAGTGGGGGTAAATCTGCTGCTGCTGTCACCTGTTGTCCCAACACATTTTTAAGGGATGAGACATGAAAAACATTATGGATCCTGCTCCCCAGAGGCACCTCTAGCTCATAGGCCACCTCCCCAATCCATTTAATCACCCGGTAGGGCCCATAGAAGCAGGGATGTAGCTTCTCGACCCCTTTCTGCTTCAGCGTGGATTGCTTGTAAAGCTATAGTTGGAGGTACACCAAGCCCCCCCCACAAAATGCCTCTCTTTCCTGTGCCGGTCTGCGTACAACTTCTGTTGATTTTGGGCTGTCACCATGTTATCCTTGAGAGCCTTGAGGATGTCTCGGCTCTCTTAGACCCAATCTTTGGCCTTTGGAGCCCGACTGTCTCCAAAAACAATGTCAGCAAAAGATAATGCATCATATCCATATAAAACACGGAAATGAGTCATACCAATGGAGATGTGGTGGGTGGTGTTGTAGCAGTACTCTCCCAGATGCAACCACCGAATCCAAGCCCTTTGCTCACCGGTCATGTAGTTCCTCAGGTACCCCTCCAGCCACTGATTAACCCTCTCGGTCTGGCCATTCTTTTGAGGATGGCAGCTAGTGCTAGGAGTGAGCTCAGTCCCTACCAATCTGGAAATTTCTTGCCAAAAGCTTCCCATGAACTTGTTGTCCATGTCACTCACAATGTTCTTGGGGAGCCTATGCAACCTGAAAATCTCACGAAAGAATAGTTCTGCAACTTGTGTAGCCGTGTATCTAGTGGGGATGGCGAAAATGTGGGCATATTTGGTCAATCTGTCAACCACTACGTAGATGCAGTGCTTCCCCTGCATTGTGGGGAGCCCTGTGATGCAATCCATAGAGATACTTTCCCATTTCCCGTCGGCGATGGGAAGTGGCTATAGCAATCCTACAGGGTGGATCAACTCCCCCTTGTTCCTCTGACATGCCTCACAGAGTTGTACCTTCTTCAACATGTCTCCCTTGAGGCCCTTCCACGTGAATCTCTCCCTGATTGCCATATATGTTTTCCAGAACGCCTGGTGCTCAGATAATGGTGAGTAATGTGTTGCCTGGAGCACCTTGTCTCTCAACTGCGAGTTGGGTACTGGGAAAATGCACCCTTTGTAATAGATAACCTCATCCATCACTCAGTAACACTCATTTGCATGGGTACCCTCCAAGACCTCGCATGCCCTCCTATCCTTGCAGTACTTCACCAATAGTCGATCCTTCCAATCATGGCAGATGCTCATGAGGGATAAACTAGTTGGTCTTTGAGATAGAGCATCAGCCACTAGATTGTGCTTTTCCCGCACATACTCTATGTCGAAGTCATAGGCCTGCACCTTTCTCACCCATCTCTATTGCCTGTCATTGAGGCCCTGCTACCCCATGAAGTGACGAAGACTGTTGTGATCAATCTTCACTCGAAACCTATTCTCTAGCAAGTACTGTCGAAATTTGGCAATGCATCGGGGGACATCCTCTAGACCTTGGAACATCTTCCAAGTGTATGGTGCAAGTGTGGAGCCAGCTGGGCATGGTGAACCAGGTACCTCATCCTCATCCAAAAAGGTGGAACATGAGTGATCAATGATCAGTGTTGGGGATCCATGAAGTAATATCTACTATGGAAGAGTCCCATGGCTCTCAATGCTCTCCCTACAAGTGCCAATGTGGCCCTCTGGAGGGCTAGGACCTTATATAGGGAAGCCAAACCCCAAATGAATACCCACTTGCACTCTTGCATAAGATCCAATGCATCCCCTTGCCCTCCAATACAACAAGTCATTAAAATAATAAAGTAATAAAGCTTACAAGTCATGGGATCAATGGGGCGCTTCATGGTGACATGCCCTTCCATAGTGGGCTTTGGCATGTACAAGTGTCTTCAAGCTCAATAGGTGGTTAACCAAGGGCCCTATTAGGTGGTTTCAACCTCTAAAGTGGGGGACATGTCCATGGTACATCCTTTAAGTGGTAGGTGACAAATGATATAATAATGGAATGGGGTGAGGATCGGTGGGGAATCATCTAGACCACATGTCAAGGTACAAGGGTAACTATAGTAAGGGAAGCCCTCAACTAGGTATATGAGTGTAGTGTTGATTTCTGGTAGCCTCGGATGTGCTCTAAGCCTCAAAATTTGTAGGGAGGCTAGGACACATGTATTCTAGAATGCTCAGAAATCTTTTTGGGAAATTCCACCCGGAGATAGTGTTATTAAAATAATTAACTATTTTTAATGGATGCCTAAGTCTAAACTTAGGAAATTAAACTAATTAAAGGGTATTAATAAAACTGGGTGTGAATATTCTCGAAAAAGATGGAGATCAGGTCAATATGATTTGAGCCATTGATTAGAATTTAATCTAGGCCATTATTACTCAACGAGAAGATTACAAGGACTTCGATGGGCATTTGGAAGACTCACATTGAGTGAGAGACCAAAGATCGATTTTCTCAAGAGAGCAGGACAAAAGTTGCCAGAGAAGTCATCTAGGAGATTTCTTGCAATGAGGGGCATAGATAGTTTTACGGTTGGAGAGTTTCCTGGTCCGCGGATACATTGGAAAGGAGGCAGAAAGAGATCCAGAAGAGGTAGCGCAAAGCCACGCTAGGCAGTGTATAGCCATGTTGAGGTAGCTTAGAGCCTGAGAGGAGATTCAAAATTTGTTGGAGAGTCGAGTTTTAGAGCCAGAAGTTGGGGGTGTGAGATCGGAAGCGCAAAGGAGTCAAAGTTCCAGAGACAAATCGACTAGAAAGAAGGGTGACATAGAGCCTAGTAGCTGTGATGTTGGACTGTGTAGGCTGATGCAGAGGCAGTGTTGGGCTTGCCATCTAGAGCCTGGATTAGTATCGAATTTCGAGTGATAGTGTGAGGTATTTCTCACTAATTCTCCGCTAGTCAGATTCTCTATATCGGATAGCCAATAAGACATCTAATTATTGTATTCAGAAACTACTGCATAATAATACAAATCGTCAGCTACTGCAACAGTTTTCCCGCATTGGGTTTTTCCAGGGACATTTGTCCAAAAACAACGGTGTCACTTGTGTGTTATTTCTTCTTGCTCAGTACTTGTTTCCGCATATTATTTATGTTGTGAAGGCT
>APFE030487297.1:8956-37848 GCA_000404065.3 Pinus taeda | reverse complement strand
GATGAGACCTTGCTACAAGAGCCCCGATGTGGAGTAGCAGGAACTGATTGATTGGGTAGAGACAGATGCGGATGGAGCGGCAGAGAGAGCGACAGTGCAGGGAATCCCAGGACAGCACATGGCTAGCAGGCTGCAGCAATGCGAGAGGCACAAGTTTTTTCCACAGTGCTAGGTGGCACAGAGAGGTGTGCAATGGTGCGAGATGCATGGATATGTTGCAGTAGCATAGATGTCAGAGAGGGAGCACTTGTCAGCAGTAGGTAGAGCTTCAGCATCAGATTATGTTCCTAGCCCAACAGAGGGGTCAGTTGGGAGTGTTTTTGTTCCAAGTGTTGTTGGAGCAAGTGGACCGGGTAGATGTGTTGCATGCAGAACATTCCAGATTTACAGGATAGGGGTTGTAGATAATCCATATCTTGTTGAGAGGGAGTGTTGAAAATGCAACAAGATGATGGAGCTTAGTAAAAAGAAGTCGCCTTCACTAAGTGTGCCCGCAGGATATTTTTGGCGCAAAGTCTATTTTTAGACATATGGATCATAGTATATGAGTTGCAGGATGTTATTTGTGGATGATTGGTCAAGTTGGTAAAAATAGATGGACCTCTATTTTTAGACATATGGGCGAAGTCTATTTTTAGACTTCCAAGCTAAAAATAGAACAATCGAATATTATTAGCTCTTAATAATATTTGGGCTATAAACATTATCTTATCCTCTTGGAGCACTTCAGTTCGAGCTACAGATATGGCACATGCAACTGCCAGAAGGAAATACACATTTCTTATGGGTTAGTTGAGCTATTGCATGATGGACTTCAGTTAGAACTCAAGTGATTGAGTTTGGTGGAGTTGAATGAGGAGTTGATGGAGTTGTGTTCAGTTTGACTTAGTTGAACTAGTTGTATTTAGTCTAACTGACAAATACACTAGTGATGAGTGGTGTGAATTAATCATTAATTAATTCACTAATTATTAACTCATAAATCAACTAAAGAATACATCAGTTAACTCAGTGCATGGACAGTTCAGTGGAGACAAGTGTTAGAGATGAGTGAAAGGGCAAGACAGCTGTCAGTTGTGACTATAGGTGTGCATGAGATTTGCACAATCAATGGATTGAGTATTGCCAAAGAGGATTGCATGGTAAACACAAGGGAAATACGAGTTTGGATCAACCATTATCATCTATTCTCATGCAGGATTGCGCAGTGGAGGCAGGCAAGCAGCGGAGGAGATTTGAGCCAATGATTGATTCAGATCTAAGCTAGTTTGTGTGTAACAGGTGGAGATAATACTGAGTACTTGTGAGGAGTATTGTATTATGTATTGTTACATGTTCTTAATCAATATAATATACATATATTTGGGGGTTTTCAGCTTTATGCTTTCCCCGGGTACATACTGTGTTGATATGTGTGATTGATGCTTCAATGTGCGCATGAAATTGTTTCTTAATACTGCAAAATTGATGATCAACGTAGAGGAGGTTATGCATGATTCCACAAATAGTGTATAATCAGGATAATCTCTGTGAATAAGTGTCATATTATTCAAAATTTCTACATGGTATCAGAGCCCTATGATTTGTAGAACAGGTTCTACATGGTATCAGAGCTCTTTGATTTGTAGAAAAAGTTCTATAGGATATCAAAGCGAGGATTGATCATTGGATCTATTATTCAGAAAGTGTTTACATTTTATTTCTTTAGGCAGAGTCTGTAATCGAGCCAGGTAGCCTCTGGATTCATCCTTCTTTTGGAAGGTGAGATATCCGGTGAATGCCCATACAGTCAATCTATGTACGAGAAATACTTTGTTCTCACAAATTTTAGATCAGAAGCGGTTGAGTTTTGAGTTGGTGGAATGGCGCTCAAGGATAAAACTCAGAAACATTAAGTGTGAGAATGGAGACAGTATGCCCCAGTATCTCACGAAGTTCACCTAATGCCGGGATGAGCTGGGAAGTGTGGGAGTGACTGTCGATGATGAGGATATGGTGAGTCTAGCACTCCTTGGCCTTCCTAAGAGCTGGCATAGCTACCGGGACTCGGTGAATGGAAGGGAGAAAATGCCAAATTGGGAGCGACTATGGTCGGATTTGATGCAGGAGGAGATCAGATGGAGCACCAGAGAGAGTTCTTCATCTATGCATGATGAGGAGAACTGTGCCATAGCGAGTAAGGTGAAGAAGGGGAAGGAGAAGGTTTCTCTTTCCGAATCCAGTTCTTCCAATGATGGGAAGAAGGTTGACAAATCGAAAGTGCAATGCTTTCGTTGTCATGAGGTGGGCCATTATGCCTTAAATTGTCCACGGAGGAAATCTAAGAAGGGATCCGGGGAAGGATCTAAAGGTGAGGCACTTGCTTCATAGTTTGAGTTGGATTTCACACTCTTCGCATGCATCGTTTCGTCCATGACGGGAAGTGGTTGGCTTCTTGATAGTGGAGCTTCTTTCCACATGACCGGCGACAAAATTTTGTTCAGTACGTTGGAGGAGAAAGATCTCCAGATACTCATAGCATTGGGTAATGATGAGAAGTATAGTGTCTCAGGTGTAGGCACGGTTATTTTTCAGAGGGAGCATGGATCTCGAATTACCTTGACCGATGTCAAGTATGTACCGGGACTGAAGAGAAACTTGGTGTCTATCGTGATGCTGGAAGAGAGAGGCTATGATGTAGTCTTCAGAGAGGGAAAGGTTTTCCTTAGACACATCATCACTAGACAGGTGAAGCAGATTGGTTCACGGGTCAAGAACATGTATGCTCTTGAGGTTCAAGATCATTGCAAAGCCTTGAGCAGCAAGGCAACTGATGGAGACTTGGTGGTTGAGAGGGAGGGTATATTACCTCTCAACATGCAGAGCCAGAAGAAGTCTCAGACAATTGTGGAGGAGCCACGAGTGGTGCAGCAGCTTCAGGAGGTTGTGGAGCAGCCACAACAAGGGAAGCTGAGAGGATATTGAGTAGAGACATCTACTCATGCAGAGACCTCCAATAGGGGGAAACTTCGAGCCAGGTGGGCTGAGGGATCACATGCAGCCATACCTCCAGGTAGGATGTGGGGCGATATAAATTGATAGTCCCAAGAAGGAGGGGCAGGATCCTTGAGGTACCCAACCTCTTGGATGAGACCTTGCTACGGGAGCCCCGATGTGGAGTAGCAGGAACTGACTGATTGGGTAGAGATAGATGCGGATGGAGCGGCAGTGAGAGCGACAGTGCGGGGAATCCCAGGACAGCGCATAGCTAGCAGGCTGCAGCAATGCGAGAGGCACAAGTGTTTTGCACAGTGCTAAGTGGCATAGCGAGGTGTGCAATGGTGCGAGATGCATGAAGATGTTGAAGTAGCGCAGATGTCAGAGAGGGAGCACTTGTCAGCAGCAGGTAGAGCTTCAGCATCAGAGTATGTTTCTAGCCCAGCAGGGAGGTCAGTTGGGAGGTGCAGTGCGGATGCAATGCCGGGAGATAGAACCAGCAGCAGCACGGATGCAGTCAGAGATCAAGGTGACAGAGGCTAGAGCAGTCAGATACTGAAGAGCACAGAGATGCAAAGTTTTCAGTCGACCGAGGCAATAGCAGTCAGAGACTTTGATGATAGAGCAAGTGGACCGGCCAGATGTGTTGCATGCAGAACATTTGAGAGTTAAAGAATCGGGTTTGAGAGGAAGCCCTTCTTGTTGAGAGGGAGTGTTGAAAAGTGTGCAACAAGAAATGCTTGTTGAGAATGCAACAAGATGATGGAGCTTAGTGGAAAGGAGTCGCCTTCACTAAGTGGGCCCGCAGGCTATTTTTGGCGCAAGTCTATTTTTTAGACTATGTCTATTTTTAGACATATGGATCATGTCTATGGATTGCAGGTTGTTGTTTATGGATGATTGATCAAGTTGGAAAAAATAGATGGACTTCTATTTTTAGATCACAGCGGAGTGACTGCTCAGTCTAAATATAGAACAGTCAAATATTATTAGCTCATAATAATATTTAGACTATAAACTTGGTCTTATTCTCTTGGAGCACTTCAGGATGAGCTACGGATGTGGTACATGCAGATCCCAGAAGGAAATACGTGGTTACCTATAGGATGACTAATATTTGCATGCAGGACTTCAGTTAGAACTCAAGTGAGTTGAGTTTAGTGGACTGGAGGTGCAGTTGATGGAGTTGTGTTCAGTTTAGCTTTGTTAAACTGGTTGTAGTTAGTCTAACTGGAAAATAGACTAGAGATGAGTTGGGTGAATTAGTTATTAATTAATTCACAAGTTATTAACTCATAATGCAACTATAGAATACATCAGTTAACTCAGTTGCATGTCAGTGCATGTTCAGTTCAGCAGGGAAAGATGTTAGAGGATCAGATTGCTATCAGTTGTGACTATAGTTGTGCATGATGATTTGCACAATCAAGGGATTGAGTAATGCCAATGAGGATTGCGTGGTTAAGCCAAGGAAATACGAGTTTGATTCATTCATTCATCAGTATTCTCTTGCAGGATTGCGCAATTGAGGCAGGCAAGCAGCGGAGGAGATTTGAGCCAGTGATTGATTCAGATCTAAGCTAGTTTGTGTGTAACAGAGGTGGAGATACTTGTGAGAAGTATTATTCTATGTAATGTTACATGACTCAATCATTAATATACAGATAGTTGGGGTTTTTAGCGAGATGCTTTCCCCGGGATACATACTGTGTTAATGTGTGAATGCTCTTGATGTTTTATTGTTATTGATGCTGCTATATTGATGATCAACGTGGAGGAGCTTATGTATTGTGTATGTTTTCCGCAATAGTACATGATCAGGATAATCTCCATTGAATATGTGTTAAATTATTCAAAATTTCTACACTCCTCAAGGAGAGGTGTACAATTCCAAAAGAATATTTTTGTTTGATTTGGGAATTATTACATAGATATAAGCGATGTTTGAACCATAGTGAGTAATTTTTCCAGATAAATGTATCAAATGCACTGGGATCTTGTTGCAAATTTTGAATGAGTGTCCTCACCTCTTCATCATTCTTACAGTCCTCCCTTGCTTAAGTTATTTGGTGAGGTTGTATAATGGAAATGGCATAGAGAAATGCTTCCACATCCTCATCCCTTCTTAAGAGTCCATCTACAACAACATTTTACTTCCCTTTTTGTAGATGATTTCAAAGTCATAACCCAACACATTAATGACCCATTTTTGCTACTCTTCTAAAGATAATATTTGCTCCAAGTGTCTTCCCATTAGGTAAAAATACCATTTCTTAAAGGCATGTAGTATTGCCAACATTTCCTTCTCATAAATATATTTGTGTAAATACTTTCCCTTGATTGGAAAACTTTCAAAATAAATGGGCCTTCCTTCTTGCATTAAAACTACACCAATTCCATTTCCCGAGGCATCACATTCCACCATAGAGGTTTTTGTGAAGCCTAGAGTATCTAAAACCAAAGTTTGGCACATTTCCTTTTTAAGATGTTCAAAGGAATTAGTTTCTTCTGGAGTCCAAAAAAATGCATCATTCTTTAGTAATGTTGTTAGAGGTGTTGCTATTTTCCCATAATTCTTAACAAACTTGAGATAATACCCTATCAACCTGAGAAGTCGTCAAAGATGCTTTAGGGTTTCCGGGATTTTACATTCCTTGATGGCTTTTATTTTTTTAGAATCTACCTTAACACCCTCATGAGATACAATATGACCCAAATATTCCAGCTCCTATACACCAAAGAAACATATGGAGGTTTTTGCATACAATTTCTTCTGCTCCAATAGTTTGAGTACCTTGTCAACATGTTGAACATGACCATTCCAAGACTTGTTGTAGTTTAGTATATCATCAAAAAACACTAACACAAAAATTCTAAGGGTTTGAACATGGAATTCATCAAACCTTGAAATGTGGAAGGTGTGTTAGTAAGGAAAAAAGGCATTACCAAAATTCATAATGACCTTCATGAGTTACGAATGTTGTTTTGGAATGTAATTTGTCTTTATTCTAATTTGATGTTATCTTGAACAAAGACCATCTTGGTGAAGTAAATTGTTCCATGTAATTCATCGAACAATTGGTCAATGACAAGAATGGGAAATTTATCGTTACTAGTGATCTCCTTGAGCTCCCTATAATTCAGACACATACACCATGATACATGCTTCTTGGGTACCATTACTTATAGAGTAGAGAAATAAATTTGGTTAGGTTGAGTTATACCTGCCTCTAGCATTTCTACAACCATACATTCAATTTCACACTTTTGGGCATAAGGATATCTGTAAGGTCTAGTGTTTGTAGGAACGCTACCTGGAATCAAGTGAATATCATGATCATGATCATGAATAGGTGGGAGGCCTTTGGGAGTCTTAAATACCCTTGAATGATTGTCTAAGATTCTTTGAAGATATGGAGAAACAAATGATTTTGATGTTTGAACATCTAGTGAGCGTAATTGTGCAATTATTCCTCGTTGTCTTTTCTTCAAAATATTTTTCATGTCATTAGAGCTAATTATATTCCCTGAAAAAAATTCAAGAAAGGTTCTTGAAAATTAAAAACCATCGTCCCCAAATATTGTAACCATTGGACTACTAATACAACATCAACTCCACCCATTGGAATGGAAATAATTGGAATAATATTCCGAAAATATTCACCCATGGTTAGATTGATATTATGACACTTCCCAGAGAAGTTTTTAGATCCTTCATTTGCAACCATAACTTGACACTCTCATGCTAGATATAGAAAGAAATTCAGTTCCTTGGCTACCTTATGATGAATAAAATTATGGGTACTACCAGAATAGATCAACATTATTACCTTATTTTTTCTTGATATATCCTGCTACCTTGAGAGTTTGAGGAGTGGTAATTCTTTCCAATGCATTACTGTAGGTTTTAACCCTATACAAAAATTACTTGCATATGAATTCTAAAACACAAAAAATAAAAATACGAGAGCATAACACATAAAACACATATACATAAAGATTTTCCCCTAGATCCCAAAATCGGGACTACCAGCTTAATTTTTCATTATGTTCCTTTCAATGTTACAATACATATTTATACATGTTGAAGCATCCAATACCATGGACTGAAAACCATCGCATCCAAAACCATGGACCGAAAACCATCGCGTCCAAAACCATGTGCAAAAATCATGCACAAAACCATAGGTAGGTTTGCCCAACCTAACATAGGGTCCAAAAACAAAAGTTTCTGGGGCGTTGCGCTGGACCCCATAGAGTGGGGTTACCTACACCCCTCAAACCCCCTATGACCCCTCGCTACGCAATTGGTGCAATGAAGGGGGGGCTCCACCCTCCTTCTAACCCCCCGGCTAACTATGTCAGCTAGTCATGGAAAGAATATAACACAACCCAACATTCTCCCACTTGTTGTTTTATTTCCACAGGGGGGGCACAGAAGAGATTAGTCATTTATCCAGCCCTGTAATGCCCATTTTTTCTCTACACCAACAGAACTTCTCAGAGCTCACAAATTTTGTCAATGCATCTGCAGTATTCTTCAATGTGTCCACCTTTACCAGCAACACCTTTTTGTCTTCTATCATATCCCTCACAAAGTGATACTGAACATCAATGTTCTCTGTCTTTGAGTGATATCCAGGTTTGTTTGCCAAGAAAACTGCATTTGGCTATCATGATCTATCCTTATAACTCCCTGTACTAACCCCATACTTGAACACAGTCTCTACAACCAAACTACTTCTTTGCTTGCATGAGCGGCTGTCATGTATTCTTCCTCTGTAGTTGATAGTGTCATTATAGGTTGTTTCTTACTCATCCAACTAACTGCACCTCCAAATAGGTTAAATACATACCCAATTGTAGATCTTCTCTTATCCATATCTCTAGCCCAGTCTACATCAACAAAGCCAGAAATATCCAATACTCTGTCCAATCCTGGTCTTCCTTGGTAGCATAAACCATAATCACTAGTGCCTCACAAATACCTGAAAACTCGCTTCACTACGGTCCAGTGCTCCTTCCCTCGTTTTGACATAAACCTGCTCAATAATCCCACTGTATGTGTAATGTTTGGTCTAGTATAGACCATCGCATACATCAGGCTACTGACTGCACTTGCATATGGAATACAGGGCATGTCCTCTTCCTCTTCTTGTGCCTTGGGACACTGTTCAACAGATAACTTTACACCTATAGGAATAGGAACCTTCATCGGTTTACTATCCTACATATTAAACCTCTACAATATTGTCTCGACATACTTCCTCTGGTTTAACCAGAGCTTCCTCTTTGTCCGATCTTTTTTAATTTCCATGCACAAAATATAGTTTGCAGCACCAATATCTTTCATGTCAAATTTAGAGGACAAATGGGTCCTCAAATCCTGGATAATTTCTTTGTCATTTCCAACCAGCAACATATTATCCACATACAAGACCAAATAAATAACACGGTCACCAATTAATTTAAAATACAAATAGTGATATTCTTTTCTTCTAGTGAAGCCGAGTCCTCGTATAAATATATCAAATTTCTGATACCACATCCTTGGTGACTGTTTTAACCCATATAGAGATTTCTTTAACTTGCATACCAGTTCTTTCTTACCCTTCACTGCAAAACCTTCAAGTTGCTTCATGTAGATCTCATCTTCTAGATCCCCGTGAAGAAATGTTGTCTTCACATCCATCTATTCTACCTCAAAATCAAAAGCAGTAGCAACAAATAGAAGTAATCTAATAGAAGCTACCTTGGCAATAGGAGAAAAAATATCACCAAAATCAATTCCCGACACCTAGGAATAACCTTTTGCTACCAACTGAGCTTTGTAGTTCTCCACCTTTCCTTCTGCATTTATCTTCTTCTTGAACACCCATTTGTTGCAAATGAGTTTCCTTCCACCTGACAACTCCACTAGATCCCAAGCCTCATTTTGTGCAAAGATGACATTTCATCAACCATGGCCTCTTTCTAGAGTTTTTCATCCTTTGAATCTACTGCTTCCTTCATAGTTTTGGGATCAACATCAGTAATAGATAAAGAAAATTTTAAACAGAAGTCATATGGACTATACCTTTTCGGCTGCCTTCTTTCTCGAACGGATCTTCTCACACTCGAAGTTTGTGGCTCTTCATCATCTGATTCCTCTTCCATTGTAGAGTCTGATTCTTCCTCCTTAAGCTCAAACTCTATCTTCTCAGGTTCCTTTGGTTGGAATTCACGTTTAATAACATATTTTACCTCTATGAACACCACATCTTGGTTGTACACAACATTCCTTATTACTGGGTTCCAAAGCTTATAACCCTTTAAACCATCCTTATACCCAATAATGATGCACTTTTCAGATTTACTATCCAACTTGGTCCATTCTCCTTCGAAACATGTACATATGCATCACATCCAAATACCCTCAGATGTGAAAGAGAGGGTTTCTTACCAGTCCATACCTCTTGTGGAGTCTTATCCTCCAATGTTGATTAAGGCGATCTATTGACCAAGTAACATGTTGTCTCCACCGCCTCTGCCCAGAATTCCTATCCTAGCCTAGCACCACTGAGCATGCTTCTTGCCCTTTCCATCAACATCTTGTTCATTCTTTTTGCAACTCCATTTTGCTGAGGTGTATATGGAGTAGTCTTCTATCGTGCTATACCACACTTCTTATAGAATTATTCAAATTCCTTACTACAAAACTCCCCACTATTATCTATCCTCGACACCTTTATCTTCCTCTCTGTCGAGTTTCCCACTAGATCCTTAAATTCTTTGAACCTATCAAAGACTTCAGATTTCTTCTTACGGAAATATATTCATGTATTCCTTGAGAAGTCATCTATAAATGATACATAGTACATAGACTTACCCAGTGATGGAACCTTCATAGGTCCAAACACATCACTGTGCACAAGCTCTAATATATGTTTCACCCTCTTACCACTAGAGGGGAAACTCACCTGATTCTGCTTCCCATATACACAAGTTTCACAGAAATCAAAATCCAGAGAGCTATTACTCATATGTTCTACCATACCTTTACCATGAAGTATTCAAAGGCCCTTCTCTCCAATATGTCTAAGGCTTTGATGCCACAGCATGGTCTTCTCTCCAGAGCCACTAGATTTTCTACTTCACTTTCAGGAACCATAGAATTGTTGCACACATCAATAATAGTGCTACCTTACAGTTTATACAGAGTTCCAATTCAAACTCCTCGCATCAATACCAATGCTCCCCAAACCATTTTGTAGGTATCCTTCTTGAACATTGTTTTTACACCTGCATCATCCAGCTTGCTTACAAAAATCAGTTTTCTGGCCAATGCAGGAATACGCAGAACACCTAGAAGTGTTCTAACCCTTCCACCTTGCAACTTCAACTTTACTTTTCCACAACCAATGATTCTATCCTTCCTGTCATCCCCCAAGAAGACATCATCACCATCATATTTCTCATACTCGTAGAACCACTCTCTATGGGAAGTGAAGTGAAAGGATGCATCTCAGTCAATCAACCATACCTCATAATCTACATGTGTACTTGAAGAAGCTAAGTACACATCCCCACCTTCATTTGAGTTGGTTTTTGCCTTTGCAGAAGGAGCATCATAGATCCCTTTCCTTTGTTAGGAGCTTTAGATTTACAGTCCCTTTTGTAGTGCCCTTTCTTTCCAAATTTCTTGTACACCACCTTTACAGGTTTTCCTAGAGATTTAGATCTCCTTTTAGATTTAGATCCCCCACTTGATGACTTATTTTTGTTTCTATTCTACGACCTTCCTCGTAAAGACAATGCATCACCATTCTGGCTCTCCATACTTTTCCGTCTCATCTCCTCCATTAGCAAGGATGAGACTATTTCATCAAATTGCAAGGCAGTTGCATTGCTACCTATTGCAATAACCAGAATATCCCATAAATCTGGTAGAGAACACAACAAAGTGATGCACTTATCTTCATCTGAAATTTTAATGTCAATAGATAATAACTGACTTACCACTGCATTAAATGTGTTTAGATGGTCTGTCACCAAGTATCCATCTTTCATCCTCACGCTATACATATTTTTCTGTAGGAACAGTTTATTCACCAGAGACTTAGATTGGTAAAAAGTCCTTAACTTGTCCCACAAAGCCTCCGCCATAGCTTCCCCTGATACTAAGTCTGAGACACACAATCATATTGTTCTCTTTGCCTTCTTATCCAAATTCTTTCATTCTTCATCAGACACTCCTGTTGGTTTAGTACCTGGATCTACCGTGATCCACTGATCTTTATCCACCAACAGATCCTCCATATTGAGTTTCCACAAATCAAAACTCTGACCATGAAATTTCTCGATCTCTATATTCCCACTGCTCGCCATATTCTTTCACCACCAGAATCAATCTCGCAGATCTCCCACTGAACAGGGTCTATCACAAGCTCGAGAGAAACCCCTTAGCAAAAAAGGTGTCCCCTTGAAGCCAAAACAACTCTGATACCAAATGTAGGTTTTAACCCTGTACATAAATTACCTGCATACGATTTCGAAAGCAAAGAAAATAAATCATGCGAGAGCATAACACATAAAACACATATACACAAAGATTTTCCCTTGGATCCCAAAACCAGGACTACCAGCTTGATTTTTCATTATGTTCCTTTCAATGTTACAATACATATTTTTACATGCTGAAGCATCTAATACCATGGACCAAAAATCATCATGTCCAAACCCATGGACCAAAAACCATCGCGTCCAAAACCATGTGCGAAAATCATGCACAAAACCATAGGTAGGTCTACCCAACCTAACATTGGATCCAAAAACAAAATTTTACGAGGTGCTACCTCGGACCCTATAGAGTGGAGTTACCTGCACCCCTTAAACCCCCTGTGACACTCCCCCCCGCTATGCAATCGACGCAACGAAGGGGGGGGCTCCACCCCCCTTCTAACCCCCTAGTTAACTATGTCGGCGAGTCGTGGAAAGAATATAACACAACCCAATAATTACAAGATATGGTTAGATTCATTTATTATTTCTCGGAGGTTAGTTCTTGGTGTATATCTTCTTCTTTTTATGTTTCTTGTTCCTTTTATTTCTCCTCTTCACAGTCTAAGTAATTTCTTCTTGGCACACTTATGACCCTTTTTGTATTTTCCATCGCAATTGTAACAAAGATTTTTTTTTCTTTTTTCCTCTATTTGTTGTGGTGTCAACCTTGTAGGTAGGTGGTGGGAGGCTAGGATAAAAAACACTTCCATTTTATTTATAGTTGTGAGTGGCTTACTTCCTTGATGCCATAATTTTTCTTACAAATTTTCTTGCCACATTGAATTATGTCTCCAATTAATTAGGTTCCCAAATGTGAACCTCATGTTGGATGTTATCCTTTAAAGTATCTATGAAAACATCAACCCTATGCTCCTATAAAATATCATTTACATTGATATTCAATCTTTGGAAGTCCTCAATGTGCTCCTCCATTGAACCCTTTTGTTTGAGATTTATCAATTGGATAAAGAAGGTATTTATCTTTGTACCCTCATAATGTGCTACGCAAATATTGTCTAAGTGACAATTGATTTACAAGAACAAAGCTATCAATACCACATAAACTGATTTTGTTCTAAATATAAAAATGCAATGCGTAGATTTTGTGTGTGTGTGTGACACATCATGTAGATCAAAGGATTGCTCCATCTGTAGTATCCATGTTACCAGATCCTTTCCATCAAACTTCCTCATATCTATATTTGGAATGTGGTGAGGTTTAAACAAAAAATTGGAGTCTCTAGAATCATAATTCATATTCCTTTTGTCCTCATCATGATTTTCATGTATTATCTTGTCACCACTACGAAGCCTTTCTTGCAGCAAATTTGCTAAAGCTTCCAACTTGACATTCATCAATCCATGTTTAATTTTAAAATCCCATGTCTAATTTTAAACCATCCATCTTAGCTTCCATTTCATTTATGGTTACTCTTTACGAGAGCGAAATTCGTTGCACTTGGTCTCGTAAATTTGATATATTATGTTTCATTTCTTCCTCTTCTTCATGTGCCGGAGTAGAAATTTATGGTTGCTCACTAGGTGTATCCATTTTTTTGTTTCAAGGTATTACACAATCAAACAATGATATATATGCTTCACTATGCCCTTTGAATAACTTCAAACTAATGTTTCAAACAAAAGTGATGCAAAATTTTAAAAAAGTACACAACTTTTTCTTGCTTTAAGAGCTCGATCTTGAAACTTTTTGGGCGTGAGACCCCCAAGGGTAGTTTTGGGGCTTAAAGCCCATATTTTGGTCCAATTTTGTAATACAAATGTAAATACTCCGCATTTTTTGGCCACAGAGTGCGTAGTTGTTAAAGAGTCATAGGGTTGTCTTCCCTTATTTTGATAATGTAATGTTGGATGTAGAAGACCTACCCATGGTCCATGGACCATGGGATTTTATAAATAAAAAATAAGCTCTAAGTAGTTAAGAGACATGAAATAATCAATGAGGTATGAGAGATAGCTCTGAAGTAGGATTCTAAGTCTTGGGTCGTAGCCTAGGTAGAGGCTCTGTAGCTGAGTGCATAGAGGCCTAGAAGTCTGCAGCTGAGTGCACAGGACAAGTTGAGTTTGTAATCATCTGGAATTATCAATAAAGAGAAGTATTCTACAAATTATGCATCTTTATTTCCTATTTATGCATATGTTATATTGGGTATGAATTTCACTTATAATGCTTATATGATGCGCGAATGTGTATAAGTGTATTGGTTAAGTGAACGCAAGTAATAACATATGTTTACATGAAGCTAACTAAGATCTGTAACTAAGATACGTAAGATACTTAGTGTAGCGCGAAAGTCCCTAAGCCACAGGTTAGGGTTGCACAAAAGCCGATTGTTCCCTTTCGTGAAGGTACAAAAGGGTGGAATAGAGAGCTAAGCAACCTTTGTGAAGGTAGGTATAGTTGGAATAAACTGACATCACATCCATCTCAAGGGTGCAGAAACTTGGTTCTAGCATCTCGCCATACTGCTTCAGGTGAGACTTCAGTCCGCGCTCTACGGGCTGATGTCGAAAGGGCTAGTAGTGTAGGGATTTGTTTGTCTAACTAACTCTAAACCTGGGTCAGGCCCCCACAAGCCAACAAATGGTTCCGTTGTTGGGACCAGAATCTGCATGAGATATGTTTGATGTCGTATCACTAGAATCCAACTAAGAAAGAAATCAAAGGCTAGTTGGATAGAAGAATTCACGAGTTCATGGCGCAGGAGAACAGAAACCCACGACTATCAAAAGAACAGTGGCTAGATAGCTACCTATATATGGAGATCCATGAAATATTTTTCACGTCCTTCCCAACTGAGCTATACGAGTGCATCGTGAAGCCAACAGAGAGCCAAGGAAGGTGGAATCTTGACGGTCCTATTGTGCGTACCCCAGAGCTAGTGCGAAGGTTGGAAGCATTAGAGGATAAGATCATGCATGTCGTCGATCATTGGCTTGATTTCATTATAGGAGGATTTGTTACTGAGTTCGTGGTTGACACCTTATCAGCGATAGTGAGTCAGAGTGATGCTTTTTCAAAAGATCGCGAGGTAAGTACGTAAAATCTATGAGTACTTGGATTAAAATGTTGTTGTGCGAAAAGTGGGTTATGTAGTTACCTTGATGTTTGGGACTACGTGAAGTGGAAAAAGTTACAGAAATGAAGGAAATAAGGGTCCGGAGTATAGCCCCTTGATTTCAGCACCGGGAAGGGACAAAGAAGTGATAGAGAAGGTCTCACTGCGAAGTGTTATTCAATTGATAAGACAGGGATTTCCATGAATACGAGCTCGCCCACACCACCTCTGTCTTCATTGCCATCACCTCCAACTTCACGCATACCACATCCACCACCATTTTGATTGAGTATGGCAAACATAGTGAAGTTTCTTGTGTTCAAAGGTTTGGGAAATGAGGATTCAGGCCAATTTTGGTTCATTGTAAGGGTTTTATGGGAAGCATAAGGTGTTATAGCTGACCATATAAAGAAAGTGACATTGGTTAGTGCTCTATAGGATGACGTGCTAACCTGGTATATTAATTACTCCAACGATAACCCAAATGCAAGAGTTGCGGACATCCAAGCAACACTAAATAGGGAATTTAGCAGGCCTAAATCTGAAGTGCAGTTGATTGTTGGATTCAAAGAGATCACGATGCTACCAGGCGAGATGCCTTGGGAACTAGATCATAGGTTGAAATGTACGATCCACAAAGCCAACATGAATTTGACAGATGGATAGCATCGCGAGTGGTTTATGGCTTTGCTACTACCACACTTAAGGAGTGTGCTGTCGCAGCAGAAGATAACAACCCAGGCAGAGGCCTTGGTGATTGCCATGAGACTACATGAGACCTCGATGTAATATCCTAATCTAAGACTTCAATAGATCCATGTGAAACTGAAGAATCTGTGCCTTGAAATGCAAAGCTTGAAGCAAGATAGGATGATTTAGCCAGAGGTTTGCAAAGAGGTTTGGTGCACGACATGTAAGAGTCAGGGTCATGACAAATACCACTACTCGATCTTTACAAATTACCTTGTCGGAGGAAGACCAGTGCCTTTAAGGCCAGAAACTCAAGGAGTACCTAGCTTGGCACTTGCTTTGTGGTGTGCTATCTGTCAAATAGCCAGAAAACATGCCACAGATAACTTCCACTTGTTATAGAAGTATATGCAAACTTTGCAACAATTGTTCTGCAACTTTTGCAGATCGGTTGAACATCATGAGCATACTTGCAAGAGCTATGAATTGATGATGGATAGAACTCCCACCTACAGGGTTCAAGCCAAAACAAGGCCCCTTAAGTAGAACGTAGGCATGGGACGGACAAGATTTTAGGGGCATGGATGAGGCTGAGGTGGAGGTAGCAGGCAGTTGATTTGCTACAATTGCGGAGGGTCAGGACACTATGCCCATGATTGCACTTATCCAGTGCACCCATCGTGCAAGTATTGCACCCTGTTTGATAATGAGACAGAAGATTTTCCTACGCTAATAGTTAGGATATGTGACAAAGGAGAGCTACCACCTCCCTGGACTCAAAACCTACAAATGATGAGGTCTGAGCTGTGCAAGGAAGATCCGAATGTAAATATAGTGCTTTGAAGTGGAATCATGATGGGAGATGACAAAGGGAAACAACCAAAAGGCATACATGGGTTCAAAAAGCCCCTATGAAAGAGGTTGAGTTTGATTTGGAGCGTGCTCAGGAAACCTTCATGGAAGCTAAGAAGAGCTTCGCTGAGGCCTCCACTTCAAGAAGCAAAGATAAGCCTGAGCAGGAGATGGACCCCTCTATGCTCACTACTTTCCTGGAAACTTGTATGAAGTTACTGCATGACAGTAAGGTTGTGAAAGGGTTGCAGGAACTTATCAATAATGTGTTGGTACTGTGCTAGGTGAACCGTGTGTAGTCCGAAAGATCAGAAAGCATAAGACAAGGACAGGACGTGAAATGACACTCACCTCACAGATCAAAGAATATGAAATGGATCAAGTCATTCTAGATTTGGGATCAGATGCGAATGTTCTACCAAAATAGACACGGGATCAAATGGGGAGACTTGCACTGCAATGGTCCCCGATTCAGCTAAGGATGGTGAACCAACACAAAATCATACCCATGGGGCGACTACAGGGAGTGACCGTGGATATTGAGGGAGTGAACGCGCTACTGATTTTGAAGTAATAGAGATTGTTGATAACAAAAATCCCTACCCTACGCTCTTGGAAATTGACTGGGCCACTGATATGAATCGGGTAATCAATCTGGAGAAGCAAAAAATGATCTTTGAGAAGAAATCACTATGCGTAATAATATCCCTGGATCTTGCTAAAGGATCATGCTATATGGAGCCGGTCCATGACTATGAGTGTGACGATGATTTGGATTTCATCTACAAGATAACATCATGAGACCAAGACTCAATGAATCCCACTATGGATGGGTGGATGACATTGGAGCACAAGAGGTCATGCACTTCGGACTCTGACAAGGAAATAGAACATTGGCAGAATTGGTTACATGAAGTAACTATGTTGAATTGCAACATGATGACCAGGTCACTGCGTTATGTGTCGTCAGAGGTAAGCAATCTTCCTACTTATGATGGCTTAAATGAGGTAGATACCTTTTTGGGTGCATTTGAGAGAGAGATGCCAAAAACAAATGCTTCTAGGCCTTGGATTGGGCACTGCGTGCTATGCCCGCAAGATGGTGGGGTATGCACAAGGGAAGTTTTAATAATTGGCACAAATGTAGGAGGATGATGTGAGCACAATTTGTGAAGCCTAAGATGCAACTGACAGACAAGTATGGTGGACAGAATGATCCATGCACATGGATACAAGCCTATGGAGAAAAGCCCCAACCTGAGCAGGTGCACATGTACTCCGCTCTAAAGTAACTGGTCAATAAGCCTGTGTTGGGGGGGCACGTCTACAGATGGTTTTTATTGTTCCAGGAGTATGATTTCGAAGTTGTTGTTAATCCTATATGATTGAATGCAGGACCAAACCACTTGTCGCACATTGAGACAGGGAAGAACCCACTAATTTGGAGGAAGGATTACCTAACACGCAACTTTTTTCTGTGCACATCGCAAATGGACGTTTTGAGGATATAATCCACTTTCTAACAACTCGAACTACGCCAAAAGGATACTCTATCCAACAAAAGAAGGAATTAGTGGTGCGTGTTACAAACTTCTTTGTCATTGTTGGGCATATATACAAGATGGGGAATGATGAAATACTGCAAAGGCATGTACCTGAATTTGAACTAAGAAGCATCCTCATGGATGCTAATGGGGGCATTGCGAGAGGACATTATGCAGGAAGAGAAATTGCACAAAATATTCTACGCACAAGGTTGTGGTGGCCAACCCTTCATCGGGATTCAAAAGAATATTGTAAGGTGTGCGACGTATGTCAAAGAACAGGTAGGCCATCTCGGAGGGATGAAATGCCTTTGAATCCACAAATGATGTTGCAACCCTTTGGAAGTGGGCAATAGATTTTGTAGGACCGATTTAGCCCTAAGGAAAGATAGGCACGAGGTACATTATCACTGTGACAGAGTACTTGACTAATTGGGAAGAAGCACAACCGGTGAAGGATTGCACAGGCGTGATGGCCGCGAAGTTTCTATTTGAACATGTAGTGATGAGATTTGGATGCCCAAATAATTTGATGATTGATAGGGTACACACTTTCAAAACAAAACGATCAGTGCACTAATGGAGGAATTTCAGGTGTATGACCAAAAGAGCACACCTTATCACCCACAAGCTAATGGGACAGTAGAATTTTTCAACAAAGTATTGGAGACCATGTTGACCAAGGTATGCAAGCTCAATGAAAGGATTGGGACCTATGCATACCTACAGTGTTATGGGCTTACTGGATGACATGCAAGAAGCTGATAGGACAAGCACCCTTTAGGATGGTATACGGGGTTGAAGCAGTGATGTCTATGGAGTACATCATACCTAGTCTGCGCATAACAACACTCATAGGTATGACATATCATAGAGCCCTGGAAGAGAGGCTCATGTAGTTGGATGAGCTGGAAGAAGAGAGATTTTTGGTTGGATTTCACTAGCAGGTCCAAAAGCAGCATGAAAAGGCATGGCACGATCGACATATTAAGTTGCACACTTTAAGTTGAATGACTTGTGGCTGTTGCATGATAGTAAGTTTGATAAATTTCTAGGGAAACTCAGAATGCATTGGTTGAGGCCATATGTTATTAAGGAGATTACCAATGGTGGCGCGGTCTAGTTGGTTAAGTGAATGGAGATCCCTTCCCAGGAAAAGTGAATCATAGTCATTTGAAGCCATACACAAGTGGCCCAACCATCTAGCTATCTGAAAAAATCACAGTCTTAGCACTCCAGGTAGCTGAAAAGAGGCACGGGACTACAAAATACATTGCTCGAGAGCTGTGTGATTGCAGGACTACATGAAATGTCACAGGTTCCACGACAGTGCGAAGACAGCTACACTGACACACAAGTCTGCCTGAAAGTTACTGGTAAAGTCACTATTCATGATTTGATGGTTGGTTTGAGGCCAAATAGAGTGAGGAGCAAGCATTTAAGGTGAACTTTATGGGCTAGATTCTTGAAAATCTATCGCCAATCAATTTTTAATGGACCGAATGTGGGTGGAATGGTCAAATTCAAATTCAAAAGGTGCTATAAATTACAAGTGGTTGTCTAGTGAACACCACTTGGCATTTTGAGAATTGAGTTGTTGTGTGCTCAAGTATACATGAACTGAGACCTATTCGAGACTTTGAAAGCGAATTCGTTATTTGAGCAACTACCAGAGACGCTACAATAATTGTGGAATAGTGATATGTCAGCATCCACAGAAGCCATGGACACAGAAGTAATGATAGCCAAGGAAGCCGCGCAAGAAATTGCGATAGTGGAAGCCTGTGAGAGCACCAGAATAATAATTGAGGTCCCTAAATCACCCTGAACACCGTAAACTAAGAAGGATAAGCAGGCCATGATCCCAGTGCGTGTCTCACCCAGAAATCCACTGAGGACCAAGCTCACCCTATAGGAAAAGGGGAAGGCCATTGATCTGGAGGCTGAGGAGGAAGAATTTGAAGAAATTATGGTGGAGAAGGAGGATGTAGAGATGGAAGTTGAAACCCAGAGTGTGGACCCTATCACCAGGCTATCGGAATATGTTCCTCTGCGCAAGGGTAAAGGAAAGGTGCCAAAGGACAAATGAGAGCAAGAGCTCTCTGAAAACTCCGTTGCTTCCAGACGATATCGTTTTTGAGGGACTGTACTTGGGGTGGGTTCCTGTCTTGAAGTTTGAAGATTGGTAACTCGCGGAACATGAGAAGTTCCCGCATTTAGCAACTGAGAAGCTAATGCACCAGAATATGGACACAATGACTAGAATGATTGAATTAGAGCTGTGAAAATGGCTCAGAGGTGTAGAGAAAGCAGGATTTCTAAACCTACTCTGGGTGATGCATTATCACCGTGCCCTAGTGACTGTCTTTGTTATCAAGAAGTTGCTTTTCTTGGTGCATGAGGGGTGCTTGTGGCTGGAGGAGCCCATTCCCATCACAAGCTATTTGATTCACTAAATTACATGGTTGCCTTACTCCAGGGAGGATCCAACAAATATTTTTGAAGGAAAAGGTGGCGAGTTGGCCCTCGTGGAAGCAATGATGAAGAGGTTCAAGTTGGAGAAGACAAAGTGAGGACACACCATCTCCTGCATTAACAACCCTACCGTTAAGGTCACGACACAAATCCTAGCAAGGAAAGTGATGCAGAAGTGCCGCGCGGATGAGGTGCCTACACCCATGGTTGCACTCATGGCCCAATGTGCAAAAGGAGTCAAGTTCAACTGGGCGAACTATTTATGCAGCGAGTTCCTTGTGAACTGTCGTGAGGCATAGGAGCAGGGAAAAACATTTCATTACACGTGGCTCCTATTGTCGATAGTATTGGTGGCATGGGAGTTGCCCGAATATAGGCAGTTTCCTTCAGTTGCGCAGGACCTTCCAAAAGCAGTGAATTACACTTCACTATGGGTGACCAAGGACATGCAATGGATAAAGGAAAGAAAGATATTTTGGATATTAATGGAGATGAATATCCAGATGGGGATCAATCACAAGCGCGGTTATCACCCACAATCTATGCCAGTCTACAGAGCTTTGCAGAGTTCAAAGTAGATTTTCACCATGTTTTTATTAGGGCGCGAAAGGACCCTACGAAGACATGGCATAACCTACTGTACCTGGTGACAAATGATGTGATCTTCGTAGTCCTTGAGTCTTGGCCGATGGGGTGGCACGCTTGAGCTAGCTCCATGGTGGAAACGGATAAGTCCACTATGTAGCGCAAGAAGGAAGTGACAAAGCTTAGAATGGTGTAGCTGGTAGAGAAGTGCAGGAAAGAGGAAGCAAAGGCTAAGGCCCAGGCAGCACATGACGCTGCGAAGTTGGCGGAACAATAGAAAACAGGAGAAGAAGAGTGCAAAGGACATAAATCACGTTCACCTGAACCAGAGACAAGCATAGAATAAGGTGACATGGGCTTGCAGATGACATCCACTCAGCTCAAGCATCCATGACCACAAGAGAAAATGGTGCCATGGAAGAAAAAAGGCATCGAAGAGAAATTTCAACCCAATCACCCTTACTGAGAGGAAGTTGCATGATATCAGCGAAACGGTGAGGGATATCATCATGGAGGCCCTCCAACAATTTGAAGAATAACAATAACTAGTATTGGGGGCTCTTCGAATAGATTTGTAGGAGTTGCAGGTTCGCACTCCATAGGCTGACACAGTGTCCACCAGCCTCGCAATCGACACTTTGGCTGCCGAGGAGATGTTGTGCACAAGGGTGACCAACAAAATAGTGCTACCAAATGGCACACTTACTACAAAGAAGGAAGACGACAGACCCATGGTGAGAAATTTGAAAGGGGTAGGGTTGAACATGGTCGCGCTCCCTCAAGAGATTCTCTACCTCTTATAGGATGGATTCACCGTAGAACTTTGGGCCAAGGAAAGTTGTGCACTACAGGTGATGAGCGAGAAGCACATCAACATTAAGTATTTGGGCCTACAATGCAATGAGGCAGTGGAGCAAAATTAGCAGATTATGCAAGTGATAGAGGAATCCTACTAGATGATCCTGGAGTTGGACATTCAAGTAGAAGAACCAGTGGAAGCACGCGTCTGCAAATTGGCCACAAGGGGTGCGCGACGCTAGAGAAGAAATTGCTAGGGTTTAGCTGGACCTTAACCTACAGATCACAGAATTTCAGTTGAGGGCTCAGCCTTCAACTTTGCTAGAGATCAGGGAACAGTGCACCACTACTCTTACAACAACAACATCGGTGGTTGACAGTGTAATGGCAGAGTGCATGCAGCTGTTCGAATAGTCATTCGAGGTACTAACTACCCTACAGGAGGACCCAAACATAGAGTTCCTATAGATAGAGGTGCACGAGCTGCAACAGAAATACGATGAGGTAAAATGGACTGCGTAGACAGTTTCCCTTACATAAAGGCTTGCACGGATGCAATAGGCAAAGGCGCTCAAGGAACAGGTGGATGCCACTTAGCACAAAGAAGCGATCTTAAAAGCACACCTACAACCATGGATTGATGAGGCTTATACAATTACAACCTCCATTGAAGCAAATCTTGCGCAACTGAGCATCGGATTCAAGGCAGCAGTCCAGCAGCAGCGATCACCGAAGAGTGCATGGAGGAATTTTAGTAGGCAACAGCTCAGTGCGATGTCAAAGTTGCATCGATCCAAACAGAGCTGGGAGGTCTTCACTCTAAGATATCCGCACTTGTAGAGTGACTCGAGGACAAGTCACGATGTTTGTGTTAGGGGCCTGTTGGGCGCGCGATCTCCCAAGTGCATTTTTGGGGCTTAAAGCCGATATTTTGGTCCAATTTTTTACTACAAATGTAAAGACTCCGCATTTTGTGGTCACAAAGCATGTAGTTATTAAAGAGTCATAGGGTTATCCACCCTTATTTTGATAATGTAATGTCAGTTGTAGAAAACCTACCCATGGTCTGTGGACCATGGGATTGTATAAATAAGAGTGAAGCTCTAAGAAGTTAAGAGACACAAAATAATCAATGATGTATGAGAGATAGCTTTGAGGTAGGAGTCTAAGTCTTGGGTTGTAGTGTAGATAGAGGCTCTTCAGCTGAGTGCGCAGAGGCCTAGAAGTCTATAGCTGAGTGTGCGGACCCCTGCAGCGAAGTGCGCAGGGCGAGTCGAGTCTGTAATCATTTGGAATTATCAATAAAGAGAAGTATTCTACAAATTTTTCATCTTTATTTCTTGTTTATGCATCTGTTATATTAGGTATGAATTTCACTTCTATTGCTTATATGATGCACAAATGTGTATAACTGTATTGGTTAAGTGAACGTAAGTAAGAACATCTGTTTACGTGAAGCTAAATAAGATATGTAACTAAGATAAGTAAGATACTTAGCGTAGATGAGAAAATATCATAGTTCGTTGCCATAGCAGCGCGAAAGTCCCTAGGTCGTAGGTTAGGGCTACGTGAAAGCCGATTGTTCCCTTTCGTAAAGGTACAAAAGGGTGGAACAGAGAGCTAAGCAACTTGCACAAAGGCAGGTATAGTTTAAATAAACCAACATCACATCCATATCAAGGGTGTGGAAACTTGGTTCTAGCATCCCCACATACTACCTCGGGTGAGACTTCAGTCCGCACTCCACAGGCTGATGTCGAAAGGGACGGTAGTGTAGGGATTTGTTTGGCTAACTAACATTGAACCTGGGTCAGGCCCCCACAAGCCAACAAAACTATTATGTATTTGTAATTTCATCATCTCAAGGTATGAAATCTCATCTTTTGGTAGCAGTCCAAAACTTATTCCTAATTCCACAAGTCAAACTAAGATTGGATTCTTCAAGATAAAGTTATGCCAAATATCCCACGACGACCTAATTATGGATTAGTTCAATACAACAAATTTGTATGGGATGCCACATGTCACTTTTTCATCCTTTGACCCTGAAATTGATACACACAAAACTAAATTCTATACAATTTTTGTAATGTTTTATGAAATTGAACTCTGATGCTCAAAGAGGAAGTTATGATGACTTTCCCTAGGTCACGTGTTTGAGACTAAATTCTAGAGCATGCAAAACCCTAATTTCTTCGGACCGTATCTTAGAAAATATAGCAAAATAAGATCTAAAATTATTACACGTAGTTCACCAAGATTTGTGCTCCACGTGTTCAAAATTCTAGTATCTAAGGCCTCCTATAAAAAATGTTAGAGTGAAAACTCCAAGATGACCTATTTGAAGTAGAAAAACACTAGAATCCAAAGCTCTGATGCCAAATGTATGTAACTAGATAAAAAATAGAAGAAGAAATAGATCAACAACTTTAAAATAATCCTCTTCGAGGGAGGAAACTCCTTTTACGTCACATAAATGAGCAATTTCTAGAAGATTCAAATGACAAGACCTCCATGGAATATATACGAGTCTAAGGGGTCACAATATAATTAGAACTTACATAACAAAAATAATGTAAGGGAACAACAATAACAATAGTGGGCTTCTATGGGGAACAACAATAACAATATGGGGGCTACATGGGCAGAACAATAACAATAAAGAGGCTACATAAAATATAACAATATGGGGACTTCTCTAGTATTATAGGTACCTAACAACCATGAATACATGTTATGTTGTGGGTATTAAAGGAATACAATGGTTAAGTTGTACTATTAACTTGGTGGAAAAGAACATATGTTTCACTACAAGAAAACTAAAAGTTGATAAACGAATACCTAAGATAGGTATTTGAGAAGCTAAAGTATAATTATTTCTTTTACTATAGAAAATTCAAGTGAGAGAACCAAACCTAGGAGCCCAACACCGTTTTCTATTATTCTGAGAGGGTAAATAGGTAGTGAATATAAATATGGGGAGGTCAAGGAAAGTTGTATAAATGATATATCTTACCAAAAATAAATAAATAATATGAGTACACGATTATTGTTAGATAGATATCATTCCACTTGTTCATAAATAATATGTATATTCAAGTTTCAAAGAAAGAGAAAAATTACAAACAAAATACTATAACCAAGGTTAGCACATCTTGAGTTGTTGATGAGAAAGGGGGATCTCGTCAACCTACCTAAAAAAGTGTAGTCTTGGACCATAATAATATTAATGCTTTAAATAAAACCCCGGGTAGGGACCCTTGAGAGGAGGGTATGTGGACCTTCCTGCCTACAACTCAATTCTAAACTAAATCTAATAACCATATCATTTGTACATGTATGGGATACATAAAAAGATTGTACCTATTTATATGATACAAAGAGAGACTGTAACTATTAATACTGACAAAATGACATAAATAAATGTCAGTGCATGATTAAAATTAGTTTAAAGAAGTCATTTTACACATATATGGACAAAGGAAGAGAGGTATCAAACATGGCCATTAACTCATAGCCTTTACAATATCAAAATGTATTGTGGAATAAAAGAAGTATGTACAAAATAGACTTTCCTTAAAAGAAAAAGAGTTACAACTTTCAACCATGCAAGTCTCAACCATAAATAGAACTAAAAATATATAAGATATTGTGTTCACATTAGAGGGGAAACCCTTATCAAAATTTTATAATCACTTTGGTTACGGAGTTTGGGCTTACTTCCCTATATTCAGAAGGAACCAAGGCATGAATAAGTACTTTGAATCCTACGGAAGATATAGCAAGAAATGAGTACATGGAAGAGCCAGGTTGAACGAGTAACCTTGCAAAAAAATGAACTATGAGTGCATGTCCTTTTTTCATAGTGCATGTCCTTTTTAATCAACCCCTATTAAAGATTTGAGGGCTAACCTCTAAACACAAGCAAAAGCCTAATAAAACATAGAAGCCATGAAAATAAAATGTACAAGAATATTTATAAACAAAATTTTGTCTCAACAACTATTGTACCTTGGAAGAAGCCAGCGAAACCCCACATTACTGCCAAACCAAAGTGAAAACTGCACTCAATTAGCATCATAAAATAAAAATAAACCACATTGGCAAGAAGTGAAGGTGGGTTTTTAAGATAAAACTTAGGTTGCAAGACAAACATTTTACTTGTTGCAATATCATGAGAAAGGGGGGGCATGAGGCCAAAGTGCCTAAGAAAGACTAGTTGTTGTGACTGAAATATAGAAAGCAACTGCATTTTCCCTTGCCAAAATACAAATGTCAAGAGTTAGAAGCTTAACTCTATTATATATGCATGTCAAGAAATTGTAAGTTAAGAAATTGAAAGGAAAATAAGTAAATGAAAAAGCTCAAGGTCAATATGAACCTTTGTCAAAAAAACCTTAGCTCTATCAATGGATATAGATGTGGTCTTGTTGAAAACCTTTCAAAGCAAACCCATTTATAGAGGTAACACTACAAATGTGTCGTTTTACCTTCTATATTTCCATATTTCCTTTGGAGTTGCAAAGCTTGGCTCTCATTTGAAAGAATCCAAATGACACAATGTGGTGACGAAGTAGATAGTAGACAGTTATCTAATGGTACCAAAGCTCGTCTCCATCACTATTAACTCAATATTGATCATCCCTATTGAAAAGCGTAGACCAAGCTTTTGGGGCGTGGCCCAACATTCAAACCTCTACACTTGTATCTGTAACATGAAATTATCATTATATAACCTCTGCATAAGAGCAAGGTGCCACGAGTGTCCTTTTATGATTTAAAACATTCAATGCATTTCACACACACACACACATAAAACAAGATGTATCAATAATGAAATATATATATATATATATATAATATAATATATATATTATATATATATATATATAATATAATTATATATATAATATATTATATATATATATATATATTATATATATATATATAATATATATATATATATACATATACATATACATATACATATACATATACATATACATATTGCATGTGACTGTATAATTACATAAGGTCACCACACTAATGCAGTGTGTGTGGGGAAATAGTTCACATAAGGTTAGATATGCTTTAATTTATAAAAAACACATTATTATGGACAATTATCATTATACTATAGATGTGGGCTTATTCTATGTCAATGACTGGCATAGCCATGGCCTTAAGGCTAACAAACAGAGCATTGAAATAAATGTGAACATTAAGAGTAGACAAGGATAGCTTAAATACAATGCCTGGCCCCAAATTTTGGGATTCAGGTGAATCTAAAGAATGGGAGTGGGAGGTAATTTTGTTATATTTTATTACTCATTTAACAAAGACTAGAAAGACACATGATTCTATTATGGTTTTGGTAGACAAATTGTTGAAGGATTATCGTTTTATATATGTTTGTTCTACTTATAAAGCTACTAAGGTGGTAGAAATTTTCATGAAATAAATTTTCAAACTTCACGAGATATCAAAGACTGTCATATTAGACAAGGATGAAAAATTCACTTCCAACATTTGGAAGGCATTATTTATCAGAATGGGTATGCAGATAAATTTTAGCACTTTGAATCACCCACAAATGAATGATCATGTTATATTTTGGTAGCATCATACATATGTTCTAGTCACAATTTGTGCCTAAGAGGCTAAGGAACACAAGATCTCCAAAACTCAGAAAAGGTTTCCCAAGGTAAGCATGTGAAACACCTTAATTAAATTAATTAGACATCATTTTGAATTTTTCCTAAGTCTAACATAGGAAAACTAATTAATTAATGGGAATTAATTAAGGACAATCAAGATGTTATAGAGACTCATGTGGATTGAGTCTAAGATGATCTTATTTATTGATGAGGATATAATCATGGATGTTGAAGGTCCAATGAGAGATTACAAGGGTAACCCGATGGGATGGGGAGAGAGATAGTTAACACAATATGGGAGTGAGTTCCTTAGAAGATCAAGATATCTGGTTGAAAATATTTAGCAAGGAAGTGAGTTCGGGCCAAAAAAGGAGAGCATCAGTGATTGACGGAGCATGAGAGAGAATTCCAAAGGAGTTTCCCAACAAGTTTTCTAGTGTCGGAGAGACATGAAGAGTGAGGTTGAAATTATTTTGTAGAGAGGTCAAATAACCAATGCAAGCAACCAAAAACCCTAGTACAAGAGCCAGAAAGGGAGTCATTTTAGTTTTTAGAGGCTGCGAATGCAGAGTGAGTCATTTCCAAAGGTAGAGGGATGTTGGATGATTCAATTTGAGTTGAGTTGTAGGCATTACAAATTTCCTTGGCCAGTAGTGTGAGTTCTAAGCAGGCCATATTGTTAGGGAGATAGAATGTGTAGGATAGAGGGTGGCCAAGTTTGTCTATAGAGTTAAAATCATCTCCGTATTATTTTTTCCAGATTATTTTCTGGAGGTTTTCTAGTTGGGAATTCATATATTGTATTCATATTTTTTATTGTTGCATAATGATAAAATAAATTCTCATTTGTTGCACTAATTTTCCCTTTGGGATTTTTCCAAGGAATAGTAGTCCAAAAATATTGGTGTCTATTTTATTATGCATGTCAATTATTTCTTAGCTTCCATCTTATTTTCCACACTGTATTTTATTTTGGTGAAGATTGCAATTATGAGTTTATCAATATTTGTCGTAATAACAAATAAACTGTAGAAAAGTTAGGAGATATATTTCCAGTGATTGCAATCAAGTAATTTTCACAAGGTATAAGAGCAATGAAGATCAAATCAGAGGCTCAAAAGTGAGAGGAGAAAAATTTTGCAGCTTCAGAGGGAGATCTGGGCACAATTTTTCTATATTTTTGCAAGCCATATAAGGGTGCGAATTGCAAAGGAAATGTGGTTTGATTTCTAGATCAATCCAAGGAAATTTGAATAGCCTCAGAAGTATAATTTGTAGGAAGTGGATTTTTCAGATAAAGGATTCTAGTGGGCATATTAGTCAGTTCATTGAGTAGATCAGGGCACAGAATATTTGAAACAGGTGTTACAATTGTAAAAAAACATAGAGGAAGAGAAAATCACATTGAAAGTATACCTAGGATGTCCCCAGTAAATTTATCATATTTCTCTAGTATGGATGTGTTGGATACCTATACCAATAGGTTTCATATTTCATGATTGGAAAATTCAAGTGCCAAATATGCTCTACTTTGCTGCTACAAAGGTTCCATATTTGCAAAGAAAGACAAGGTGTGTACATGCCTTCATGCCCATTTAAGTTTTGATGGATGACCCAACAGTCTAATCTGGATCATGCTATGTTTTCAATTTATGTTGTAGAATAGAGAAAGAAATCTGTCCAAACTGTTTAATCTT
>APFE030487294.1:0-43169 GCA_000404065.3 Pinus taeda | reverse complement strand
ATTGTTGTGCCCCTATTGTCCCCATATTGTTATTATTGTGCCCCATAGAAGCCCAATATTGTTATTGTTGTGCCCTTATATTATTATTGTTATGTTGGCTTTGATTATATTGTGACCTCTTCGATTCCTATTTATAGGAATGAGGTTTTGTCATTTATATCATCCAAGAATTGTTCATTTGTGTAATGTAAAGGAGGTTTCCTCCTCGAAGAGGATGATTTATAAGGCATTGATCTTTCTTTTCTATCTTTTTGTGTGCTGGTTTCATAACATACTCACAGATTGTGCATTGACAACAGGAAGTTGAACAAAGTGACCATCAAGAACATGTATATGTTGTCAAGGATTGCTGACTTGTTTGATTAGCTAAATGGAGTTGCAGTGTTCTTGAAGATTGATCTGAGATCTGAATATCATCAGGTACGCATCAAAGAGGAGTACATTTACAATATAGATTTTCAGACTAGGTATGGTCATTATGATTTTGTTGTAGTTCCATTCGGTTTGAACAATGCTCCAACTACATTTATGTGTTTAACGAATAGTGTCTTGTGTCCCTATTTGGACAAGTTTGTTATTGTGTTCATTGATGACATATTGGTATATTCTAAAAATGAAGAACAACATGTTGAACATTTAGCAGCAATGTTGAGGTTGTTGAGAGAGCATCAGTTGTATGCTTAGCTCAACAAGTGCAATTTATTTCAGATTGAGGTACATTACTTGGGACATGTTGTTTCCAAGGATGGCATAGTCGTGGACCCAGAAAAGATAAGAGTTATCTTGGAGTGGGCAACTCTTAAGAATGTAGATGAGGTGAGATATTTCATGGGGTTAGTAGGATACTACAGGGGGTTCATTAGGAACTTCTCATATATTACTTATCCTATTACATCATTGCAAACGAAAGTTAACAATTTTGAATGGACAAAGGAGTGTGAGGCTAGTTTTGAGCAACTTAAGCAATTGTTGACGCATGCACCAATGTTAAAGATTGAAAATCCAAACAAGGAGTTTGTAGTACATATAGATGCTTGCAAGAGAGGACTTGGTGGAGTCCTTATGTAGGAAGGACAGGTAGTGCGCTATGAATCACGGAAGATGAATAAGCATCAGCAGAATTATCTGATGCATTATCTTGAGCTAGCAGCGGTCATACATGCATTGAAGATGTGGAGGGACTATTTTCTTGGCAGGAGGTTTGTATTGATATGTGATCACAGTAGTTTGCGGTATCTATTTGACCAGCCAAATCTAAATTCCAGGCAACCTAGATGGTTGGCCACGATTAGTGAGTTTGACTTCGAGATTAGGTACATCAAGGGAAAGGAAAATAGGGTCATAAATGCTCTTAGCAGGCAGATACAGGTAAATGGTATAACAATTATGAGTTCCTATGGGAAAGATCTATCGGATAGGATCTTGCAAGCAGGTCAACAAGATGTCAGGTATATGGAGATTGTGCACTAGTTGTGATAGAGTACAAGTGCAAGTATAGGTGCATAGGATGTGAACTATTGTATCATGACAAATGGATTGTTTAGATTTAGGAATAGGATATATATGCCAGACAATAGTGAGATCAAAAAGGTGATCTTAAGGGAGTTTCATGTGAAACCATATTCAGGTTACCCAGGCTATCATAAGACATTGAGCGCAATGAAGAAGTTTTATTATTGGTCGAATATAAAAAGGGATGTAATAGAGTTTGTGGCTAGATGTTTGGATTGTCCGTAGGTTTAGGTAGAGTGTAGGCATCTAGGTGGATTGCTACAACTGATTGCGATTCCATAGTGGAAATGGGAGGTCATTTCCATGGACTTAATCACAGGTTTTCTAAGGATAGTGAGATAACATGATTCCATCATGGTTGTTGTGGATAGGTTGATAAATGTTACACACTTCATTCCAGTTACAATTACGTATTCAGCTAGTGATGTGGCACAAGAGTTCATTAGAGATGTGGTCAAATTGCATGGTGTTACAAAGAATATTGCATCAGAAAGGGATGAAATTTTCACTTCCAAGTTTTGGAAGCAGTTGTTTGCAGGTTTGGGTACAGAGTTGGACTTTAGTACAGCTTATCATCCGCAAACAAATGGACAGACAGAGGGTCAACAGGATATTGGATGACATTTTGAGGATGTATGTGATGCACCAGCACAGAAGATGGGAGGAGTATCTTCCATTGGTTGAGTTTTCATACAACAATGGATATCAAGATTCATTGAGGATGAGTCCTTTCAAGGCATTGTATGGGCGAAGTTGTAATACTCCCATCAGTTGGAGTGATCCAATTAATAGGGTGTTGATTGGACCAGACATGAAGCGGGAAATGCAAGTAAGAAAGAAGAATTTGAAAGCACCATAGGATAGGCAGAAGATCTATGCATATCAAAATAGGTTGTTAAAGGAGTTTCAGGTTGGGGAACATGTACTTGCACATCAACCGAAGAAGAGCTCCTTGTGGATTGGATCATGTGCCAAGTTGATACCACGATTTTTTGGAGCTTTCATGATTATGGAGAGGATCAAACCATTAGCCTATCCACTTGCACTGCCTTCGACTGTGAAAGTCCATGATGTTTTAAATGTGTCATTACTTAAGAATTATGTTAAATATGTTGATCATGTGATTGACTAGTCTGTATTACAAGTGGAGCCAGATGGAGAATTCTTGTTGGAACCTCAGTGTATATTGCAAAGAAAGGTGCTCGTGCTCTAGAACCAAGCAATCAAGTAGGTTAAAGTGCAGTGGAAGCACTTTGGGCCTAATAAAGCTACATGGAGATGGCAGATCAAATGCGGGCTATTATGCTTCATAGTTTGTTGGTTGAGGCAAAGCAGTTTTGGTATGTAGTTTGGTATATTTTTTGGTACATGTTTTGGTGATGTTTTGATATATGTACATATGTATATTGATTTAAATACTGCCATGAGCTATGCTATAAAGCTCCAATAAGTGGTTTGGGTGTCATGTCATTATACTTGTCACGTTGTTATGTTGTCATGTTGGTTTGCTTTTCAATAGGGTGACCATTGTAAAAACTACAATATGTTTTCTTTTCAGTGGTTTTTTTGAGTATAGGTGTGGTTGAACACCGAGGATGGTGTCCCCCAAGGGGGAGGGTTCTGTTACAACCCTGATGAAAATTCCATGTAATAAAAGTTAATAAAAGCAAAATAATAACCATGATTGATGGGACACTTATTCCAAGCTGAATGTTGGGCAAAACATCCTAGTGGGTGTTCATTGGTTTATTATGGCTAAGGAAATTGGTAAAGGCAATGGATAAGGCATTGGAAAAGAAAATTGGCATCCATTGGGATTTATTTATGAAAATAATCGAAATTAAGAGAAAAGGAAGGTGAAAGATCACAAGTTTCATGTGAGGAGGAAAATAAAGGAAAATGATGGAAAATGAAGAAAATAGAGGCCTAATTGATAAAAAGGCTTCTAAGGATTAGTTTGTAACCTTTTGTTAGTTTAGTTTTAGTTCTCTCTCATTATTCTTTCTCTCTCAGACACACACTCTTGGAAACACAAAGTTTTCTTGGATCAATTTGGCATTGGATCAAAAAGGAAAAGAAGGCAACAGGAAGGAAGGAGCAAGCAAGGAAGAGCAGGATCAAGCAGCTACAACAGGATATCTACAGGTATCAATTTGCATGTGTGTTTTTCTTGCTATATTTGGCATGCATGGTATTGCATGCGATTCTTTTCTATTATGGCATGGGTTTTTCTAGGTGTGACATTGTTTTCATCCTAGCCTTGCCATTTCCGGATAACCATGGTGCGATGGGGATCTCATGTTTTGGTTGAGTTGGATTTCCAGATGGATTCAAAGATGAGTGAGGTGGATCTCTGAATAACATAACACATGGCCTAGTAACCCCTAAAAAGGACTGTGGGTTGTGGTAAAGTTGAATTTTGTGTTTTCTTGGTGGGCCTAGGAATCCTCGACCAGTGAATGGCGAGATATATGGTAAATCCTAGAGGTGGGTGCTCTCCATTTGGCCTAGTAATCCCGGGATGGGATATGTGGTAAGGCCTAGAGAGTGGGTCTCAGTTTATGTCCTAATGATCCGGTGTGGATTGCGGTAAAGCTTGAGGGACTAGGAGACAAGAAAATTCCTCACGGTGTAGGTGGAGAAATCTGGTGGCATCCATGCTTGTTTTGGCCTAGTGATCTAGTGGAGATCATGGTAAAGCCTGTTATTACATGTATATTGTATTGGCCTAGTGATCCGATCTGGATTGCGATAAAGCCTGGTTTCTATTAATGAGGATGAGGTGGTTTAGCCTTGGGATGCCCTGGTTGGTTCTTTTGGTTTGATTCCCACATTTATGCTTGGAATATGGCATGGGGGTGTATAGTCGAAGATAGAATTAGCTCAACCATTCTATGGTCGGGTGGAATGTGGTAGTCCCATCCTAGGTTGGCTTTTGCACCATTAATATGAGGTTATTTATCCTTGTTAATTCGTGAGTATTAACCTGGTTTATATGTGTATTCTATGGCTGATGTATCCTTGGTATTTCTATTGTTATTATGCTGGTTATAAGCATGCATTATGATAGTGATGATGTATGGCTCTCCTCATGTTTTGATTTGTAAATGAATGAAAAATGTATCTATGACCTAATATATGATAATGCATCTAATGATATAAGGGAAAAATGTTTCTTAGCGATTCTCAGATATGTATGAGACCCTTATGCTCATCTTTGTTGTTTAGACTTGTAGATTACATATATGTGACATGTTTGACGAAATGCTTGTCATGGCTAGTAGGGATCCAGTCTAGACCTTGTCATTGTTTCTACAAATGCATCATTGTTATGTTGTGTAAATTCATTTCTAAATGTGTCATTGAGTTCTAAGCAGTGACCTAGGATCTGGGCCAAAAAAAGTGGCACAAATCCCAAAGTCGCAGGCACAGGTCTGAGGAGGAAATTTCCTAGATGCATGCATACCCATGTTATGGGAGAAACTGGAGACTCCTGAATGCATGCTTCTCCATATCAAGGAGCGTCCAAGGGTTTAACATTCTAAAACTTCAATTGGTCTGAGGGGCTGGTTCCCTGAGTGGTTGGGTTGGCTCCTAAGAGTTTTTTTGTTGATGTGGAAGGTCTATGTGATGTGTTTCCATCGATTCCACTTCCTTAAGGTCACCTAGGAGGATTAATCCCATTATAGTAGCCTCTTGTCGCATATTTACCCGGTTGGAAGGTTACTTGGGTAGATGTGGGATTAGGGTGTTACATAGGATAGGGCAGGGTATCCAAGATAAGAGTAGTTCTGAGTAGGATCGATATTCTTTGAGGATTTGGAATCCAAGATAAGAATATCCTTGTAAGTACATACCTGGTGAATGTTAGGATGGGGTATGTGCCTTAAGAGGCAATGGTGGTGTCCAAATGTATGCCTCCCAACATTGTGCTCTAATTTAGTGGAGATTTAGATCTTGCCAGTTAGGGCCTTGCTATTTTGTAATTGAACATGTTAGTTATGATGATGATACTTGATGATATTTATCAATCTAAACTCTTCTTATGAGAATTTTTCAATTTGAGAGTATCCTTGTATCATGTTGTGTAATTATGAATACCTCCCTAGTTAAGGAGTGTTGGAAATATAACTAGGTTCGGTCTTCATAATTATCATTATACTTGTGCCATTGTATATTTCATGTAAAAGCAAAAGAAGAAGAAAAAATTATTATTATTATTATTAGTTAAAGTGTGTTCTTCATGCTTTTAGGGTTAACTGAGTCAATAAGGAAATTTGTAAAGAGTCAAAGTCCATTTGGTCTATTTGTAAGAATATATATATAGTCAAAAGAGTCGTTTTTTGTCACCACAAGACCAAGTCAACCCTCCAGATCATGGATAGGTTGGCCAACCCATAAGATATGTCTCTTCATATGGTCCAACAACTATATATTGGCCACTGTGCTCCACAATTTTGTAATTAATTCAATTTCAGTGCAAACAAGAAGAAGAAAATCAACAATGTAAAAAGAGAGAGAGAAAGAAGACAAAACAAAGATAAAGGGGTTTTTTTTTTTATTTGTTTTTTTTTTTAGTATGTCCTAATAAGTCCACATACAGAAGATATTATGTGGTATTTCAGAGTTGGCACAAGGCTGAAATTGCAAGCCCCAAAATTTCAGGAAGTGACCAAAATTAAGAGCTTTGACCAACATTGACTTTTATTGACTATTATTTGTTGAAGATGGCTTGAAGGAGGGTTGACTTAGGTATATGTTGGAATCTTGGTCTTGCTCTTTGTCTTGATCTTGGGTCTTGGATATCTCATTTTGATATGATTCTATAAGAAGAGATTTTTTCTAGGTTTTCCCTCGCGAGGTTTTCGCCCTGGCTTGGAGCCTAATTTCTTGTTTTCTTGTCTCTTGTGATTTTTATGTTTTTTTACTTTTGTTAATTGCTTGATGAAAGAAGAAACATTAAAATCTAATAAAGAAGCCAACAAATCCACAAGTAATTATCAAGTAAGAGAAATCAACCTTAATCAACATGCACTATGATTTTTGAACACTTCCTAAGTTCAATCACCAATCTGAAAGGCATAGGTTGGCATAATCTCTTTTTGGTTAAGAACATGTTTTAGAAATCAAAAATCTTAGTTCCAGTTCATGGCTACTACATTAGTTGTATTCCAATGTCAAGAGGAGTTAAATAAGGTGGACCATCTACACCCTTCTTTTTCTTTTGTGTAGTGAATAATTTTCTTAATAATATCTTAATATGACTCCAAGAAAGAGTATTCAAGTAGGCCATGAGGTTAAGGCAACAAAATTTTATTCGATTGTGATACCATGAGTCTCGTGGGTTGAATGTTAATAAAGGAAACAAATCTCTAGAATATTTCTCTTGATATACAATGTAAAGCATTGTTGGCTACTAAAGGGATCCATAAGGTATCATTTGCAGGAAGCTACTCTTCAAGATTCTAAGCATTGAGAAAATACAAACCAAGTTGGAAAAATTATCAATGCCCTATTTGAGAATTTTGACGATCTAAGTTATTGCATCTTAGTTGCATGGAAAACTAAAAAAACAATATGATGATTTAGTAACTTGGGGTGGTTGTACAATAATATACCTGGTAGGTCAACAACTTCACTTTCTCTTGTTCTAATGTTGTTGTAGGATTTAGAAAATGCTTATTTGACATCGATATAAAGATCAAAACCAACACTTTATGGAAATAATTTGGAGAACTTCCTAGTAAATAAAAAGGAGAGGATTGAGCAATCACGTGACATCAATGCAAAAGCCACATTTTCACCGAAGGATAAAATGGCATGTGGGAAATCAAGGCATTACTTTATGTTCCCAATGCCCATATTGATGTAGGAAACATGGAGGACAAGCGTTGAAGCAAGTCTTCTGCATGATTTGAAATGGGTTTATCCATAGATGAGAAGAATCAAAATCCTAAATAGGTACAAAGTTGTTTTGTGATAAGGCAATAGTTGTCTTCAGAGATGATAAAAAACATATTATAAAATACCCAAATGAACTTGTTAAAGCAAAAAGCCTAAAGGACGAAGTTTTCTTATTAGCAAAAAACTTGGGTAGTCAATAATCTAGGTCTACTTGACCCAAATTTGAACCAAGGTAAAAATTGAGTGCATGCAAAGCTTTGAATATTTCAAAACTAATAGAGATCTCAATCAACCCTTTACACAACTATTTTGAATGGGCCAACTACATCAACTATTTCTTGGTTCCAATGGACTCTTAAACAAGTTAAAAGAGAGTTGAGTATGACAAAGCCTTTTAAAACAACTAGAACATTATCTAAATTAAGTTTTGCCAACTCCTTGAAAGGATGTAGATGTCAAAATTGAAAGTCATGAGGGAGAGAAACACTTAGAGTTACCATGAGCTAGAGGTTGCAAGATGTAAGGGAACAAACTACATTTAATGGTTCTCTCCGCTACCATGTATAAACCTAAAAGGACACTCTCTTTGGAAATAAGGTCATAGATCAAATGGACTCATGTTGTGTCGAATCATGCTACTGGAATACATAACTTTTGTTGGAGATATTGTCTATACAGACCTAGATGAAGCCCTAATGTATTGAATATCATGGAAAAAAACATTATCCAAATAGAGAAGTGCAACCATTAGCAAACACAAGAGAAATTATACATGTGTGTGTGTGTGTGTGTTGAGACAGAATTCATAGGGTCGACCTTATTTGGAACTTCTAAAATACCATTATATGTTTAATATAAATATTGAGTTGATGTTATAAAAACTCATGCTTAAATAAGGATGGCGGGGAAACTTGTAGTTGGGTTTGCAATAGTTAGGGGTGTTGGAAAACATAGAGCTAACCTACTCTTGGGATTGTGGTTGACCCCTCTTGAGTTGGTTCACTTAATTTGCAAGAGGGGTATTCTCATCATTTAGTTTTCTTGTTGCATGTTGGGTGACATTATCACTTTGAAGACATGAGCACCCACTTTTAGCTCTCACATCTACTATTAAAGGAAAAGTGAAATTCTATTGGCATAATTGGAAAATGAAGGGGATTTTGGGAATTGAAAATTGACTTGGGTGCCATGTTGTCACAATTGAGGAAAGTTAACCTGCATTGAAGGACCTTTGGAGTTGGATGTTATGAGTGGAAGACCTTTTTTGGATAATTTGCTTCAACTTTGAGGGCTTGTGTGCAATTTCCTCTTCTAATTCAATTACTTAAGGAAGAACGAATTAACATATCTAACCCAATAGGTTGTAGTCAATTGTAAGTGTGGGGGTGGGGGGGGGGCGCATTATTTAATGTTATTGGGGAAACATTAGATAATTTGGGGTAAATGGAGCAAAGCTTGCAATAAAAGCCAAAATTGGGGTAATTGGAGGGAAACTTGTTACCCACTTGAATTCAAATTTAGGAGGGAAGACCCCAAAGGGAATCTATGCAAAGGAGAGAGGAGAATCATTTTAATCATGATGGATTGTGGATCTTTCTTATTTTTTAGTAGAGACTTGTTGAGGGTTTTAAGACTTGTTTTATCTTATTGTTTTCAATGGTGAAAGATTCCACCCTATCCAATCCTTTCTCTCTACTATGTTTAAAATAAGTTATGAGGCAACATTTATCTATCTTGTGACGATGAGGGTTTTGAGAGAGCAAGTCTATGAAAAAAAGGATTTTGGGGCATGATATGAGACAATGAAGGGTTCTAAGGCTATAACTAAAGTAGCGAAGGTTTCTAAGGCAAGGATTGAAGCAACAAAGGGTTCTTAAGATCAAATCTAAGGAATAAAGGGTTTATGCGACTCTACATGAGGCAATGACCCATCTTAAGGGTTATTTCTTTGACCACACATTACTTTATGGGCTAAATTTTTGGCAGTGAAGTTTCTTGGGTAGGATTTGAGGCAATAAGGGATTTTAAGACTCAATTGTGATAATGGATCACCCTTGAAGGATCCCTCCATGACACCAAGGGTTTGAATAGACCCTACTATGGCTATAGTCTACTCCTTCCTAGAGGATTCCTTCTAGCAAAGACATACCATTAAGGTCAAATATGTGGTGGAAAAATACCCCCTAAGGCCCTCTTGATGGTCATGGGCCCTACATGAGCAATTCATTGACATTTGATAATCTCTATGACAACATAATCATTTGTAAGGCATGTTTATGGTAGCAGGATGTCCTTGATGTTTGTTTGCACCCTCAAATAACTTTGTGGCATGATTTGTGGGAATCCAAAGTTTGGCTAAATTAGTTGTAGTAGTAAAGCGACAACAAGGGGAGTAAAGTTTGGATAACTATTGAGACTAGTTGTAAGTTCAGACCAAAAGTATACGGACAATGGGGTTTGCTAGCAATTGTTTTGAAACTAAACTTTAGTGTGATATTGGAAGGATAATATGTTTATAACCCGTTCTGTATTACTGGATTAGCTCCATGGGTATGAGTTGTTGATGGACTTAAATATTGGTTACATTGTTTATTACATTCAATATTATCTCTGTTTGTAAAAATTGAGAGATTATTATGGTACTATTTAGAATACAAATCTTTTCATGTGCTCTTTTCAATCATAAGGGTAATATTTCCCCAAAGGAACATTACATTTTTCCCTCTAGATTATTGTACATGTGGCTTGAAATCCCATACATTGTAATTTTTAGATTATTTAATTAAGCAAGAAGGGTTTTACCCCCCTCCCCATAGGCTAGAATAGGGTCTTTAACTTAACAAAATATCATTTTAATGTAATAGAAAGATGATATTCTATCCCATAAAGAGAAAGGCATTTCCTCTCATTTTCTCATGATTGGATTGGGGGGGGGGCCTTACAAGTCTGAAATTTCTAAAGTTTTCTCTTCTTTCTGAATTTTGGCAAAGGAGGAATAAGTATATTGACTGCATGAAGGACTTTGTTGTTGTGGATGGTTCTCTCTTATTGATTGATAATGGTAGATATTGATGAGGAAGGATTTGTTGACGTGGATATACTTCTTTTCATGGGTAATTATTGGTGAACTTTGATGATATGTGTTATTCAATGTGTGTTAAATTCTTCCAATCTTGTTTATTGTTGATGTATAATGGATATCAAATATTCACCACAACTAGTTGGTATTTTTAGCTCTTTATTCTCATTGAACAAGGTTTTTCATTAAGTCCTCTTGAGGCAACCTAAGTTAAGCTCCCTCTCTTATTTATCCTTGAATTTTGTAAAGCACATCGCCCAAGCCTATAGGGTACATGAGTTAGTCTTCCCTAGTCCTTGAAGCTAAATTTGTTCCAAGCCCCTTTGGCCCTCTCATCAAGCTATTTTGAGTTCACTTGAGCTAAGCTCACTCCCTTATCACATCTTTGAAGATTGAAGGACATGAGGTTTGGAGGTATAACAAGCACAAGTTAGTCTCCTTTAGTTCCTTGAATCCACATCCATCTCTTTACTCTCCAAAGTTTGTTTCTCCTTGACCCATATGCCCCCCTCCTCCCCACCTCTCTCTCTCTCTCTCTCTCTCTCTCTCTCTCTATAATTTGTGTTAAATTCTTCCAATCTTGTTTATTGTTGATGTATAATGCATATCAAATATTCACCACAACTAGTTGGTATTTTTAGCTCTTTATTCTCATTGAACAAGGTTTTTCATTAAGTCCTCTTGAGGCAACCTAAGTTAAGCTCCCTCTCTTATTTATCCTTAAATTTTGTAAAGCACATCGCCCAATCCTATAGGGTACATGAGTTAGTATTCCCTAGTCCTTAAAGCTAAATTTGTTCCAAGCCCCTTTGGCCCTCTCATCAAGCTATTTTGAGTTCACTTGAGCTAAGCTCACTCCCTTATCACATCTTTGAAGATTGAAGGACATGAGGTTTGGAGGTATAACAAGCACAAGTTACTCTCCTTTAGTTCCTTGAACCCACATCCATCTCTTTACTCTCCATAGTTTGTTGCTCCTTGACCCATATGCCCCCCTCCTCCCACCTCTCTCCTCTCTCTCTTCCTCTCTCTCTCTCTCTCTATATATATTATATATATATATATATATATATAATAAGGCAAGTTAAGGCAGTAATATTATATATTCCATCACCTTATTTCCTTACAATCCTTTAAAACATTTTGCTAAGGCTTACTCTTCAAGATTACCCAATAGTCATTGATTATGTGTGTTTGGGGAGATTCCCTCTAAAATTAAATATCATAAATTACCCCAAGAGAACCCTATCAATAATATCCACCTTAAACCCTAAGTGGGAAATCCTATGATTGATGGTATTTGAAATAAAGGCATAGGGGGCTCTTGACTTGGTTTGACTAGGCCATTATATCCCTGAAGATCTACTAAGTAGAAATACCCTTGAGCTAGAGGAGATTTGTCTATAAGTGAGAAGAATGTTGTGTTGTAGCTACTACAAACCCCTCCAAAATTTTGCCTTCATTGAAATTGTGGAGGCCCTTAATCGCCATGTCAACTATCACTTTGAGTCGTCAAAGTCATGTGCCATCATGTTTATCTAAGTATTCAAGTGTTCCCTTAGAAGACTAAGTGTCTAAACTATTTGCTTTCACATGCCTAGCTCTTGATACCTTCATAATGAAATTCTTCTAAGAAAGCCTAGCACATCCTCTCTTGGCAACCAATGCACACTCTTGGAACTCAAGAAAATACACCTATTGTTGATAAACATTGACCAGGTCCAAGAGATAGACATTACGCAATTTCCATAGACATTCATTGCAGAGTTCTTAGATATAGTGATCACGCACTCCTTGTTAACAGTGAATGTGAATTCCTTATTGATATTCAGTGCACAATTCTTGTTGACAGTGAGAGCACATTTATTCAAGTCAATGTTGTCACACTTATTAGTGGCAACCAACTCACTCTTGGCTCCTAGCTTCCTGACATGAGCAAAGCGTACTCACAAACTCTAACCCTAATTGCATGTCTTCTCTCCCTATATAAATATCCCAACCCAGAGGTCGTTTCACACTAATATTTTTCTTTTGAGATATGTGCACTTTGGCAGAACAAGGAGCATCCCTCAATCTTGGTTAAAAATGAGCCTTCTTCCAAGTGAGTTTCTCAACTGTCACTTTTGCTTTCTTTTTCCTTTGCATGTGTAGCTTTTGCTTTATTTTTCTTTCACATGTGTCTCTTTCAGTTTCTTTCACACATTTTGTTAAAAACACCTTGTCACATCTTATAGAGGCAGATCTAGTGCACTTTCTCACATTAGTTAATCATATCTATCACAAGTACATGCGTTGGACACACTACCATGGCATAATGCACATCCTAATTGTAGTTGACACTTGTGTCCTAATTGTCACACTTGGAGATAAGTGTCACTTCGTTATCATCAATGTATACATGTTGGTTCTTCGTATTATGCATATTCTTGTCAAGTGCTTGATTGTGTATGTGTGACTATGTCCAAGACCTGTTTGAATGTTCTTACTCTATATCTCTCTTTTCCTACTAATCTAACACATAATCAATTTTGGAGTTCTTCCTTGTCCTCACAGCATGCACAAGTTATGAACAACCTTAAATTTCAACCAAGTGATGAGAGAATTTTGCACTTCCAAGCCTCGATCATGAGCCTCTTGCTAGTTACACTTTCCCTCTACATCCATATTGAGGACCCACTCCCTTCACATTACAAGTTGTGCATCTCTAGAGGATAGTCACTCAACCCTTGTTGCTTACACTTCCCCACTGTGAAAAGCCTTGATCAACCCTAACTTATGTTGCAAATTGCACACTCTTAATGGACAATAAGGTCTCCTTTAGCCCCTTATAGTGGAAACTTGTGCAATACCAAGAGACTCCTCCTCTATTATTGTGCAAAGCCTTGATGAGCTTTCACTTCATTGTACATTGCACAATCCCAGTGGATAGTAGGGTCATCCCTTGGCCCTTGCAGTGGCAACTTGTGCAATATCTAAAGTCTCTTCCTTAATCATTACACATTGTGCACTCCCAGTGCCCAGACCCTCACCTATTGCCACTTGAACCTATGCACTGTGGCAAAGAAGGCCTCTCTTTCAATCCTTGTTCATTGTATCATCACAGTCAGCATCTTACATGAGAAAACAAGATAGAATAAGTGATTTGGGATTGTTATTGTCTTTCCATGAGTGAACTTCATTTGCAGGTGTTATCATCCTAACATGGCAAGATGAAATTCAAGGAGGTCATTAAGGAGAGGTTCCAAGAAGACACTTGTGGAGACGAGATACAAAGATGCTATCATGCAGGAGTAAAGGAATCTTGGACTACGACAAACAAATGACAACTCATGTTGACTTAGAAGGTTAGGCAAACCTTAGATCAATCACAAAGAGTTAAAGACATAGTAACAAAGAGAAGAACTCGACATCGATATTACAATGATGTCTCATGTCACATTCGCCAAATTGTATCTTCTTAGAGTGTGAACACAAGAATGTTATTTTTTTATATGTATTTTCACCACATTATTGGTCGAGTGTAATTATATAATTTCAAAATTTTGAAAATGTAGAATGTGTGGAAGCCCAAGGGTCATGCATGGAATGTGAAAAGATACTAGGAAGTCCAATGGTCATGTATGAGCTCAAAATTCATATGGCAGCTCAAGAGTCACATGGGAAATGAAATGTAGGTTTTAACCTCGTACATAAATTATTTGCATACAAATTTTAAGAACACAGAAAAATAAACAATGCGAGAACATAACACATATACATAGATATTTTCCCTGGATCCCAAAACCGAGACTACCATGTTGATTTTTCATTATGTTCCTTCCAATGTTACAATACATATTTATACATGTCGAAGCATTCAATACCATGGATGAAAAACCATCACGTCCAAAACCATGGACTGAAAACCACCGCATCCAAAACCATGTGCGAAAATCATGCACAAAACCATAGGTAGGTCTGCCCAACCTAATATAGGGTCCAAAAAAAAAAAATTCCTGGGGCAGAGGGGGGCTGCTCGCTCCTCGCTGCACAATCGACGCAATGAAGGGGGGGCTCCGCCCCCCCCCCCCCCCCCTCTACCCCGGTCATACGTGGGCTAGTCGTGGAAAGAATAACACACCCAACATGAAAGGTCACCTCATTTATTATAAATAAACCCTCATAACTCAAGAAAAGGACTTTTCACCTTGGCTTCTCAATCTAGGCATAGGAGAGAAGATCATTTGAGGAGTAAGTGGTGGCTTAATGTTCCACTATTAGGGCTAGTGTTGCATCATTGTAATTGTGTATCTTGGAACTTTCACTTAATATCTTGAAGCTCTCCGAACCGACTCACTTTCATACATGTATCGTGACTTTTATAAGACTATTCTTTTAATGTTTACGATGTATGTTTGTATTCATCTGTACTAAAAATAATAAAATGTTTCGTTGGATTTGGTATACATCCACTTACATGTGCGTGCTTACTTGCCTTCATGATCGTTGTTACTTGTGAACTATTTTGCAGGTTAATTAACGCTTATTTCTATGCTTATGTGTGCCTTTATTAGGATAGTACTATTACTTTTCTTCTAAAGGATCACTCTTTTCTTTCACTCCTCTGAGAGTACTTTATATGCATTGTGATTGGTGTTTCACAAAGCTAACTTACTTTCTTAGCATGAAAATTATGTTTATGATCTCCTATGTCTTAATTGCAATCACGAAAAATCTCTAAGAATAAATGGCAACCAAACCTTTTTTTTTCCATATGGGGCTCCTATCCCAAATTATGTGAGGTATAATTGGGACTTCATACCAGGGAGACCCCCTATTGTTTGCAGTATCTAGCATCGTCAATAGATTTGGTGCTAGAAGGAGGGCCAAATGACAAGTTAATCCCGTCAAGTTTTTTTTGAATCTTCATCTTGAAATGGCTCATCCCCAAATAATAATATAGAGTTGTTTTTCTAATAGAGAAAACCTTACAATCCCCGCAAAACTTGTTCATAACTTGTTTCAATTAAAGTTTGATGGTGAGGGTGTAACATCCATACTTAAGCATACACTTTAGTTTCTTAATTTTCGTGACTAATGAAGTGAATTGTGAAGATGTTTCTTGTAAATTATTCACCCGCACACTTGAAATTTGTGTTAAGAAATGGCGTCACACCTTACCAGCTACTTCTATCCATTCATTCAAACAACTTTTCAAGGAACTTCATCAAGCCTTTGACTAGTGCAATTATCTAAATGTATATAAAATTATCAATCAACTTAGAATGAAACCTAATGAATCATTATAGAATTTTTTTGACATATTTCTTCACCTTTTCTATGAATTCTATAAAGAAGACATGGATTGGGATTGCATGGGTGAAAAATTTTAGTGTTTGGTTCGAATCTCTTTGAAAGAATTTGAATCTGAATCCTTGGTTTATTTTTCTCTTTCAACTTATATTGATCATGAGGGAACTCTAATTTCAGAGGAGGAATCAACCACCTCTTTTGCTCCTAATCTTCCTCCTTTCTCATTATCAAATAAAATGGTCCCTCATATCGATGTTGACATTAGGAAATATGAAAATCAAATTGTTGATTCGCTTATCCCACCTTCATTTAATTCCCATCATCAATATCTTATCTATGAGAACTTTGAATTTTTTGACACCTTTATGGAGCATAATGTGAAGGTTAATCACTTGGTTTCCCAAGATGACATTAACGCACATAATCTTAATCTTGAATTTTATTCGATTGAAATAATTTCGTCTTCAAGGGATAACTTTATCATTTACACCTCATGGATCCCTATTACTTGATTCGCTTGATCAATCCGCTCCATCACCATTTGTTTCAGATAAACGTGATTCTCAGTTCTCCCTTCCAAATGGCAATCAGGTATAAGGTGGTCACATTTCATGAGTAAAGGAGCAAAGGGATGAAGACAAATTCTATCTCTCTTCTCTCCTTCAAATTTCTCTATGTCAATATGATGTTTCTACACTCTTGGATGATCTAGAATCTTGTGAATGTAGGTATTAACCCTATACATAAATTACCTGCAAACGAATTCTTCAAAAAAAAAAAACAATGACGAGAACAAAAAACAAATATACATAGATATTTTCCCTTGGATACCAAAATCGGGTGTACCAGATTGATTTTTCATTATATTCCTTTCAATGTTACAATACATATATATACACATCGAAGCATTCATAAAACCCATTTCATTAACGCTTGATTAGAACATAACAATAGTTCCCTTGACCGTATCTACAAAATACCATGGGCAGAAAACCACCATGCTCAAAACCATGTGCAAAATCCATGCACAAAACCATGGGTAGGTCCACCCACCATCTCTGGGTTCGACCCCCCATCCTTGGGTCCGCATAAATAAAAACTCTCACGGCGCTGCCTCAGACACCTTGCAAGGGGGGCTACCTCCCCCCCTCCAAACCCCCCAAAAAGGGGGGCTTCCATCCCCCCTATGACCTCCCCCGCTGCGCCCAACGCATGGGACTAGTCGTGGAAATTATATAACACACACCCAACAGTGAACTTGGAAACTAGTTAAATGATGTCAAAACTCTTAATCAAGATAAAGGCTTGGGAAGCCATCATCCTCATGATAATGTCTCCGTTGATATATACGTTGATGGATCCCCAAGTATATCTATTGAATTATTGATTTCTCCACTAGATTTGGATTTGCAAGACTTGGATCCAAAATATAATTTGGTCATAGAAGAATTTCTCACAGGAATTTCTTCCAAAACTCACCATCCCATGTGTCCCGATGCATCTAATGAATTGAATGATGATGAGAATATCCCATGTACTTCAAATTCACAATTTGATGAATCTTATTCGAATTTGACACAAGGTGGTAAGGTCATCCATGACCAAGAAGAAGATAATGTAATCATTGAACATCTTTATAATAGTTCAAAATCTTCTGTCCTGGATGGGGTAACTTATTTATTCATGTTGTTCATGAGACCCTTCCAATCTGTGCATCTTCGATTATAAATCTTGAAGAATTTGATGGCTCAGGTGATCTATTTGGTGAAATTGAAAAATCCAATGTAATTGTTGACTCTAACAACTACCACCTGATTAATAATGATCACGTTGAAATAACTAGTGATAATTTTCTTCACATGAATGTTGACCTAACCATGCTTTCAAAATTTAGTCTTCAAATATTCAAAATTTTAGGGACTTGTCAAGGAGTCGAGGCACTTCAGCTTTCATTGATGGTTATGTCAATCTCATGTGATCCTAGTGAGGTCCCCAAACTACGTCAGATCTAGATATTCTTGCATAATTCTTTTCGCAACATTGTTTCACTAGATGTAAGCTAACTCTTGAAGGATTTTTAGCATTTTCAAGATAATTATCTTAATCCTCAAGATAGAGTTTCCAATTTTATAGAAAATTCATGTTTGGTTAATTCTTCTTCATGCAAATCTCTTGTATTAAATCCACAGTTAGAGTTCATAACTTCATAGATGTACATTGCTTTGAAACCGATCATTCTGATTATCGGGACAACAATTATCATGGGGCGAAATTCTTGTTCCTATTAAATTCCTATGTGAATGATGAACTTCTCATCTTTCTTGTGTATATTATGAAGCTAATCATTTTTGTTCTAGCACAATTTGTCCTTTTGGGTTTCATTGAACGCTTGAGTTATTTTTTGAATAAAATTCCTCATGCTAGCAGATTAATTTCCCAAGCTGATATGAGGGTTAAATTTTAATAAACACATGTTAATGTATTGTCAACGTATTCTTAGTATTCTTTATATCTTGAGTAGTTCCCTAGATTTGCTACACCAAAATCCATTTTTAATCCTTTCAATTTTTGTGTTGTCGATTTAGTTTTTAGTTACATGCAAGGCAGTGATTTTTGGTACTTAGCATGTGAGGAGAATGATTCTATTGTTCAAAGCATTTGTAAAATCTCTCAAATAAACCTATCTATATTCCTGAATAATGGAGGATCATATGCATTAATTAATTGATTTGATCATAATACTAGACTTTACAATTGCCTTTCAACTAATCATTTTCTCGCTGATGTATTTGGTGATAGTTGTTTTACATGTGTTGATCTGATCAATGTAGGAATTTACAGGGTAATTTCCTTAGATAGAACACCAAAGGACACCACTCACAAACAGATCACAGATCGGTACACCAATATCCTTGACATGGTAAAAACCTTCAAAGAGGGAAACAGTCCATGGCCTGAGCCAAAGCAGCCACTTCAAGTAATTTATTAATGTAAAAGAAAGAAAATTTACATAAGCTTCTCTCATGAACGGTCACCTAACAAATGACCCTCCATGCTCTTAAAATAGAGATCATGGACTAATCGGGTGTTAAGCCACATATCAACTGTTGGTAATACCGAGGAGAGAATGAACCATTGGATCACTTCATGTCTAGAACATATCATGACCGTCGAATTGTAAGTTACAAAAAGTACATACTAAAGAAACACACTTTACCTAACTATATACTAGACCACGTTGTACTTAATTATTTCCTATGTGTCAGAATATCCTAACATCGACCCTTAAGAACAACTTGGGATAGGATTGAAGGATGTACAAACATGACACAATAGGAGAAGGAAGGAGGAATTAGATCCTACCCCCCTTAGTGACAACTTCCTGTACTCCAACCATAAATCGAAGTTTAGTAAACTTTGCCTCTGTGAGAGCCTTTGTAAAGATATATGCAACTTGATAATCGGTTGAACAATATTGGACTTCAAGAACGTGGTCATGAATGAGATTTCTGATGAAGTGCATGTGTAGTTCAATGTGTTTGTTGTGCTGATGTTGGACTGGATCTTTGCATAGTTGAATGGCACTTTGGTTATCACACCAAAGTGTAGTCGGATGTTGTTGCTGAAAACCAAACTCTGACAGGATCTAATGAAGCCACGGGGCTTCCTCACTAGCTTCAATGGCGCCACGATACCCTGCTTCTACTGAAGAAGAGAAATGACACTTTTTTCTTGCAATCCCATGTAATAGGTCCAGAACCAAGAGTGAAGACGTAACCTGCAGTAGACTTCCGATCATTAGGGTCACCATCCCAATCAGAATTAGTGAAACCAACTAATAGAGGAGATCCTTCTGCATTGTAATGAATCCCAAATTGAATTGTACCTTGAACATAACGAAGTATTCTTTTAGTTGCTTTCTAGTGAATTTCATGTGGGTTTTTCATAAACCGAGCAACAAGGCCAACAACAAAGGAAAGGTCAGGACGAGTATGGGTTAGATACAAAAGTTTTCCAACAAGTTGATGGTATAAGGTAGCATCAACTTCAATGGAAGTACAAGTGACTAAAAGTTGGCTTCAGACTGAAAGGGAGAAGGGGCTAGCTTACAATCTTCCATGTGAAAGTGGCATAAAAGATCATAATCATACTTGGATAGGGAAATGGAAATACCTTCTTTGGATTGCAAGACTTGAAGACCAAGAAAATAATGCAAGTGCCCTAAGTTTGTCATTTCAAATTTCTTTTTAAGGCTAGACTTCATATGGTTTATAAGGTTGGGATCACTACCAGTAAGGATAAGATCATCAACATAGAGAACAAGAATTATAAGCAACTTACCCACTTTCTTGCTGTAGACAATTTTGTCAGAATAACACCTAGAAAAGCCAGTATCTAAAAGAAATTTATCCATTTTGGCATACCAAGCCCGAGGGGCTTGCTTGAGACCATAAAGGGATTTCTTAAGCCGACATACAAGGCTTGAGTGTGTTTGTATAAATCCAAGAGGTTGTTCCATATAGATTTATTCATGCGAGTCCCCATGCAAGAAGACAGATTTAACATCCATCCGATGGACTTCCCATTTGAAAGATGCAGCAAGGGAAAGAACAAGGCAGATAGAGTTCATTTTGGCAATAGGGGAGAAGGCCTCAGTATAGTCAATGCCTTCAACTTGTGAAAAACCCTTAGCAACAACATGAGTTTTATGTTTATCAACTTTTCCATCCGGTCCAAACTTGGCTATGTAAACCCATTTGCATATAGCAAGTTTTTGTCCCTTTGGGAGAGGAACAAGGTCCCATATATCATTTTCCCATAATGAACAATATTATTCATTCATAGTTGTGTCCCAATATGGATGGCCTGAAGCTTCTGCAAAGGTGTTAAGATCATGATTCATTGAAGTTTGAGCCAGTAAATAAGAGGCTCTATCGAACTGAGAACATGTACGACACTGATTTGTAGGATCACTTGCAAGAGCACCCGCTGCATCCCAGGTAGCGTGGACTCATTTTGGAAGCTAAGGAGCTGAAGGAGGATCCCGAGAAGGTCGGGGAGGATTGTCATCTTGACTATCATCATTTGAAGAAGGAATATTTTTAAAAGTAGAATGGATAGAGAGTGGTGGCACATCCACCGAACTAGGCTCGTAGTCTGATATATTTTCAGCAAACTTTACATCTCTTCTAATGATAATATTTTGGATTTAGGTTGAAGAAGTCTATATCCTTTGACATCTTCAGAATATCCAACAAAAATACATTTTTCACTCTTAGGTTCTAATGCTTTATGTTCTCATCTTGAATATGGGCCCATGCTTCACTTCCAAAAACATGAAAGTGACTTACATTAGGTTTAATTGAGCCCCATGTTTTTTCTGGAGTGATATTCTTTAAAACCTTAGTAGGAGTGTGATTTACTATGTAATTTGCACACTTAATTGCTTATGCCCAAAAATTAAGACTAAGCCCTTCAGATTGAAGCATACAATTATTCATTTCCTTTAAGGTGCGATTCTTCCTTTCAACTACACCATTTTGTTGTGGAGGATATGGAACAATATGTTGCAATTGAATTCCATGCTCAGTGCAAAAGTTGATGAATTTTTTGTTAATATATTCTCCGCCATTATTAGATCTTAGCTTAAGAATTTGGTGTCCAAATTGTTTCTCAATAAAGGCCTTAAAGGCCAGGAACATGTTAAAGACTTCACTCTTGAGTTTTAAGAAGTATACGCAAGTGCGTTTGGAGAAATCATCAATGAAAGTTAAGAAATACTTGTAGCCAGAGAATGAAACAACTGAAAGTGGACCACATAAATCACTATGCAGAAGCTATAAAGGGGTTGAGGCATGCCAAGAGGCACGTTTTCCAAAACTATCATGATGATGTTTTCTAAGTACACATCCGGAACAAACACCATCTCTGCAAGATACCATCAGAAGACCTGTCACCATATTTTATTTACATAGATTTTTAAGGGAGTGATAGTTTAAGTGACCAAATCACTCATGCCAAAGTTTGCCCACTTCATCACTGTGAGCAACAGATATTGAGGGAAGAGTTGATGACCCAAAGTTGTTAAACTTATACAACCTTGTAGAATCATCAGAAATGCCAATAGCTAAAATCTGTTTAGGATCTCTTAGGTCCTTACTTACAACATCATGAGGTGAAAATTCAACAGTTTTACCTTCACCTAAATGAATTATCTGATATACAGATAGAAGATTGCAGGATAAGGTATGAACACATAATACATCATTAAATTGACCATTGTATAGATGAATAGTTCCAACCCCTACAACATTAAGAGATTTATCATCACCAACATAGATATTTTGGGTGTTACAATCATTTAAAGAAGAAAACATGGCTTTGTTTTTGGCCATGTGATAAGAAGCTCCAGAATCAATAAGCCACTCGTGAGAATGAGAAGAAGAATATACATTTAGTGTGTAACCAGACCGAGATGCTTGACAACCACATGCAAAAAGTGTTATTCCTGAAGATGAAGTTGAAGTTGAAGATGGATGTTATGCTTCTTCATGGTTGCTTCCAAAGCTTCCATTTTCTTAAAGCATTTGGATTCTAAGTGGCCATCACAATTACAAAAGTTGCAATGTCTACTAGTCTTCTTCCCTTTGTTTTTATTTGCCTTATCATTTTGTTGAATTGATTTTTAATTTTGAGATTGAAATTGCTTAGGACCCTTGTTTGGTTTATGACCATTCTTTTTAGGATGCTTCTTCTTATGATTCTTTGAATTTGGTTGTTGTTGCGCTGCTAAAGCTTTCTTAGAAGAGTTTCCAGTATTAAGAAGATCAAGATATACAAGTTTTTTTGTTCTCTTATTAAAGAACCACAAAAGGCATCAAAAGAGGGGGACTTGCAGGCTTGTCCTTGAGAAATAAAGGCTTCTCTAGTAGAATGGAAGGTGGAAACAAACACAGAGTAGATTTGTCCTAACTTAGTAAGAATGGAATAGATAAGGCTACCATCTTCTTTCTTAACCTTAACACCTTCCAAGAGAAGTCTAAGGGTCTTGAAATTGGACAAAAAATCTTCAATAGAAGAAAAATTATTGGAGTCCAATGTAAGCAACTCATTTTCGAGTTGATGGGCTCTAATTTCATTTTTAATTCCAAAAACTTTATTGAGTTGTTTCATTGCTTCATCGGGGGTATGAATTTCTGCATATGGAATCTAAGGTCTAGAGAAATAGACATCCCTATCAACCCACGTGATTGATCTTACTTATTGTCCCATTTGGCTTGCTTATCTTCATCTTTAGGTTTAGACTCTTGGCTTGAGATTATTCTATAAAGACTTTTACTTCTAAGTAAATCCACAATGTAAGATAGTCATTGGAAGTAGTTGGTGCTGTCAAGAATGACTAGGAATGGAATTTTCATTTTTAAATAAAATTAATCTGAAGATGTTTAAACTAAATGTTTCAATGGAAATATTTCGAAAAATTAGGCCGCTTAAAAAAAAACGGCTCTGAAAACGACTTTGGGATAAAGAAGTTATGGCTTTTTGAAGAAAAGTTGTTAAAGATGCCGACAAACTACGTGAATGTTGGGAAGTGATTGATAATGTTTTTAAAAAAAAAAAAAAAGTGGGTCACATAAAGTAAAAAAAAAATTAAGTGAGCTAATTTTTATTTTATTTTTTATTTTTTATTTTTTTTTTTTTTTTTAACGTGGTGAATCGGTAACTGCCAAACCTAACCTAAGGAAGACCTAGGGTCAATTCTCGTAGCTCCCACTATAACACCAAGAGTACATCCAACAACCTACAAGCAGATATACTAATTTCTTATGATTTTGGCAAGATCCGAGACTCCAGCGAGTGGGGAGTCTACTCCTTGAGCCACACACCATAGCAGGATAATATACTCAATGTGATTTGAACCCCGACCTCGTGGGTTTCACCCAACGAACCCAACCGCCTCACCACACATTACTGTATATGTGACCCATTTTTATTATTAAGTGAAAGTCACTTTTACAATGGTACTTTATGAACTATCCACTAAATTGTAAATTAAATAAAAAATAAGGTGACTTTGGAATTATAAGTGACTCACTTTTTATAATGGGTGAGAACACTTTTACTTAAAGTAATTTTAAAACATAAATTACATGTGCTTTTTGAAAAAGTAACTCAACAAAACGAAAGACTTGAACCCAAGACCTCTATTCTCATAAAGTAACTTTGGATCAAGTGAGCTGGTTTAAAAGGCTAGTAATTTTTGGAAAGGAGGAAGAGTTTTTTTTTTTTTTTTTGCTCACTCAAGTTTTGGAGTGCGCTTTTACTTGAAAAACCCATTTTTTACCTACAAAACAAAAAAACAACCACAACCCAAAATTGACAAGCAAAATTAATCCAAACCTTACAACTTAAAATTAGATTTGGCTGAAAACTAAATATTTTTTTCAATGTTTCTGATTTTCCGAGATCACACTAAGGCGCAGTGGAAAAGAGCATACACATGAGAAAAATCCTTTCTTTCTATTTCTAGTTTGGCCAGATCGCACAGGGTCGTGGGGCAAAGAGCATATGTAGAAATGAAAGGTATACATCCGGTAAATAAAAAAAATTATAGATGGCTATAAACCGAAATAAATAGAGAGATAAATAAATATAACTGCAAATAAACATTGTATACTTCCAGATCTTAAAAATGATGCAGCCAGGGCTACTAGAAACCTTTTCGAGTGAAACGAAAGGGGTTTCTGACTGGGATAGATGCTCATAACACAATAGAGCAGTCCCCTCGGCTCGAAGGTGGTAAAAAATAATAGATTTAGGAATCAATAGTCAGATGCAGTTGTGTCGGCTTCAGATTTGGATCACCAACGGTTGCGGCCCTCGAATAGCTCTGATACATGTAGGAATTTATAGGGTAAGTTCCTTAGATAGAACGCCAAAGGAAACTGTTCACAAACAGATCAAAAATCAGTACACCAATATTTTTGACATGGTAAAAACCCTCAAAGAGGGAAACAATCCATGACTTGAGCTAACACGACCACTTTAGGCAATTTATTAATGTAAAAGAAATAAAATTTACATAAGCTTCTCTTATGAACGGTCACCTAACAAATGACCCTCCATGTTCTTTAAATAGAGATCATGGACCAATCGGGTGTTAAGCCATGGATCAAGTATCAGTAATACCGAGGAGAGAATGAACCATCAGATCACTTCATGTCTAGAACATATTGTGACCGTCGAATTGTAAGTTACAAAAAGTACATACTAAAGAAACACACTTTACCTAACTATACACTAGACCAAGTTGTACTTAATTATCTCTTATGTGTCGGAATATCCTAACAATGAACACCATAATTTCTTATGATTCAACATTCACTACTTACATGCTTGTCAAGAAGTTGTATGATTCATCAATTCACTACTCACATGCTTGTCAAGAAGTTGAGGCACTTCAACTTTTGTTGATGGTTATGTGATCTGAAATTGGATTAGGTGATATCTTCCTCTTTTCCAAAATCAAATAAAACAAAAATTAGGACTATGTTGTTGCTTTGCAAGGTTAAAAATGTGTCTTGTAACAACAATTTTTCCAATGTCTCCCCAAGTCATGAATTAGTATTCATATGTAAATTAACATAATGAACATAACATCACATAATCCATGCAGGCATAATGAAGAGCATAACAAAAGGTTTGTTTATGGAGTTCACCCCTTCTAGCCTACATTTTCGGGCTTGTCAACATGACTAGACCACTATATATTCAGTATCAAATGAAGTATATAAATGTTTGCTTTAGGTAAATATTTGGTTATTACCCCTACAAGGTAATGTTCTCCTACAAAGAACTCTCACAAAAAACAATTCAAATAATATCCTACAAATATGACATACTTCAACTGAAATGAGCTGAAAAAAGCATGTGAACACTTCAATTACACATTGAAACACATAAACAAAACTTCATGTTAAGAGAAGTTAAGCCTAAACTGAAACCTGCTAGTTACAACTATTGTAATAGACTTATAGAAGTGATAATACTCCTACAAGGTCTTCTCCATGCCCAAATACCTTCCAGCACTGCTTACAAACTCTCACTGATCCATACACCTTTAGTCTCAAACTTGAAAATGCTTTGTAGATGTGCTCACATCATAAATTAGAGGCTACCAATGTATTCAGAACATCTAAAAACCCTAAGTGCACTCTTTTTGAGATCAATTTGGATAAAAACTAAAAAATATATGAGCTCCTAAACTATCCCATGGACTTGACTGTTAATCATCCTACAAATTTGACCTTCTGTCTATCGTTCCTACAAATCCGTCCTAAAAATTGCTAATAGAGAGACAATTTCGTTATCTGCCAGTGCATTCTGTTGGATAGTTAGTTTAGCCTTGGACCCCTTAATTAGAAAAACAAGGCCACATAGGGCCGAGGGCTGGGCCTTAATTGATTCAAATGGAAAATATCATCCACCCATGGTATTCATCCAACTATGGTATTCATCCACCCATGGTATTGTAAGTGACATCCACCCATGGTATTTATAAACCCATGGAATTTACCCATGGTATTGTGAGTGGCATCCACTCATGGTATTTGTTCACCCATGGTATTCGTAAAACCATGGAACTTACCCATGGTATTGTAAGTGACATAAACCCATGATATTCATTCACCCATGACATTTACCCACCCATGGAATTTACCTGTAGTATTGTAACAAAAAAAGGTTGTAAGTAACAAGTCACATTTTGTAAAAGTACAGATTGTCCACCACAATGTAGTCTTTACAGTTATTTTTTTTTAATAAAAAAAAATCTTGGTGGTTTTATTATTGTGTGTTCTCCTCTTTTCTTCTAGCATTTCAATTTTTCAAATCTTGGGGCCTTCCCCCAAAGATCCAGATCAATGGTATCAGAGCCAGGTTAGAGCTCCATGGGAATGAGGGTTTGATGCATATTTTAGTTTCAAAGTTTTGCAGAAATATTCAACAAAATTCATGCATGTGCTACAACCTCCACTGAGTACTTTCTTGGACAAAGCGAGATGAATTTTATCTTTTTCTTTTTTTTTTGGCAGGAATTTTTGGGTGGAAGTTTTGCAGATGAGATCTGAAATTTTGACTGAAAATTTTACAAAAACAAATAACATATCTAGATTCCTTACGAAAAAAATACCCAAAAAAAAAACGTTTAAATCAAAGTCTGGATGAGGGAGATATTGCTGATTTACAATCAACAGTGTTGGCAAAAAATTTTCTGACAGAAATTCGTGGACGACGGTTCTCCTATAATTTTTTTTGCAGTTTTTTATGCATAATTTTAGAAAAAATATTGCAAATCTGAGCTCCTCTTGAAAATCACCCAATTTTAAAAAAAAATGGGTTGAATCGGAGTTCGGATGTGGGAGATATAGTTGATTTAAAATTAGCGATTTTTTCAAAACTTTTGTGACTGCGGAACATTTGCAGTGCAAATATGAGTTTCAAGAGTGTCCATATAGGCATTTCAAACACATGGGAAGATGCAAAATGGTCATTATGTTCCAAAATAGGTTATAATAAATATTCTGAGTTATATTGACCGAGATATGTCCATTTTAAATCTGGAACAACACTCGGAGCGGGTTCCCTTTGGAGACGTGCCCTCCCACCCAAGCTATGTAGGCACCTGCTATTTCATCAACAGTCAACATCACGGTTATGGGTCAACTGCACAAAATCCTTGTCCTCGAAGTCCATTTTCTAGGTCTCACATTGTTAGTATCACAGTTGGTCACAAGCATTACATGGTATCTCTATCCTCGAATCTTCGTTTGTCATGGTTATGGGTTATCCACAAACCCATACTTTATCGAAGTCCATTTGCTAGGCCACACACTGTCAGTATCACAATTGGTCACAAAAATTACAGTGTATCTTTATCATCGGATCTTCGTTCATCACAGTTATGGCTAACCACACAAAACCCTTTTCTTTAGCGACTCTTCACATTCAATAAAGGCTTCTCAGGAGGGAACTTCACACAATGGGGACCACTACTTCTTAAGGAGGGAGGAATGATCCGAATGGAAAATGGCATCCACTCATGGTATTCGTCCACCTATAGTATTCATCCACCCATGGTATTATAAGTGGCATGCACCCATGGTATATATAAACCTATGGAATTTACCTATGGTATTGTAAGTGGAACCCGCCCATGGTATTCATTTACCTATGGTATTTATAAACGCATGGAATTTACCCATGGTATTGTAAGTGGAATCCACCCATGGTATTGCAAGTGACATAAACCCAAGGTATTTACCTATGGTATTGTAACAAAAAAAGGCTATAAGTAACAAATCACATTTTGTAAAAGGATAGATTGTCCACCACAATGTAGTTTTTACAATTACTATTTTGTTTTAATAAAAAAATATCTTGGTGGTTTTGTTATTACGTGTTATCCTCTTTTCTTCTAGGATTTAAAATTTTTAGATTGCCCGCCCCCTGTTGGTTAAGCCCTTAGGTTTTGGGTCATGGTCATTTGATGCCCCACAGGGCTGAGGGCTGGGCCAACAACCCACCCTAACCGTCAGAGCCCTTAACTGTTGGCGTGCGGTCATGTTAAAGGTCATATGGCCTGGGTTAGTGTTGACAAGGTTAATCCTCTCTGCAGACAGAGACGATCCCTCTAGCCCAATGAGTGGGTCTAGCAACTGAAGTGACAATCAACTAGACATCTTCCTAGGTTATGATTGAAAAGTAGAACGAAAGAGATGACCTACCTCGTTCTGATGCTAATCCGATTTCCTTTGTTGAAGGCCTTGAACCGCTTGTGTCATGAACTTGTTCCTGCTTCTTTCAACGCTTATGTACCTACACAAATGATCAAGAGACAACAAAACATGCCAAAACCAATAGCAAATCCAACAAAAACCTACTTAGCTAATCAAGGAATGCCAAGCTAATACATACATGGACATATATATTTTGGGAAGATGAACCAATAGTTGTATATTATTTAAAGAATAAAGGGAAGCTTACAACCATAGCCTTGATGTTGAAAGGCTCTGCTTGAGTGGTAATCCAAGTCCAAGCCAAGAAACTCCCCAAACACTCCTTCTCCAAGTCTAATGAATAACCTCTAAGCACAAGCTCAGCATAGGGGTGCAAATGGACATTGACCAACCATTTGGGAATGGGAGAGGAGAAATTTATAGGCTCGGAGAGGGAGTTAGGACTCCTCGAAAGATAGGATTAAGCCCATGTCTCAAGGAGGTAGCTCATAGGGATAAGATAAAGAGGCCAAGTTAGGAGGATTTGACCTCATGTATGTGAAAACACCTCGAGCTCGTTGCTCTGGAAACTTCTAGATCACGAAGCTTCTCATCCTCTTTGGGAAAATTACCTTTTCGGGATCATCGCAGGTATGACAGGGAATAGAGCGATACCATTGCGGGTCAATCACGGTGCAATAGGAGAATATTGAGGTTTTGAGCTTCATAAGAGCGATGACCCTCATTTTAGGGTTTTAAAAGCTATTTCTTCAGGGAAAGCTCCAGACATTTTCTAAGCAAAGTTAAATAGAGTCGAGGGTCTTTGTCATGGTCTTGGTATTCGTCAATTGAAGATCTATAAGAATATTTTTTGATCGGGTTTTCATCTCAAGAAGTGAGAGGTTTTGGCCCTGGCTGACTAGCCTACATACTATGTCACTTGTCTTTTATTGTGCATATTGGTAATTGTCTTGATGAAAATAACACAATAATAATATAAAGAAGAGAAGAATATAAGCTAATAAGCAAAAATTATATCACAAGCAATTATCAAGCAAAGAAATCTTTTAACTTCTTATGCTCTAGATTTCTCGACATGGTATCAGAGCTTAGGTGTTGAAGTTTGTTGGGTGTAGAGCATGATTATCATCCTAATTTAGAGGTCTTTGTTTTAACCAGATGTATACCGCAGGAAGATTGTACAACCCTCAACGTGGGGGTGACTTGTCCCCCCTGCGGGGGTTCAGGGGCAGCGCCCCCGAAGCTAAAATCAAATGTAAAATTGCCTTGTAAAATTATAGTAATTTCTAGTCAATCTGAGCCATTCATTAGGCGGATGATCTGATGGTAGAATTTATGTTTAGTTTAGGGTTTCTTGCCCTAGAAGGCAACCCCTCTCTTTGTATGAGGGCATTGTATTGAGGTTGTGTAATAGATGTGTATTCTCAGAGTGAGAAACAAAAAGGTGAGACTGTGAGAGAAAATAGAGGATATTACAGTGGATCTGTTGTAGGTTGTGTCTCTTCATTTTTCTGGATAATAGAAAGGAAGGACTGGCTGTTCAGGGTGGATGTAGCCCAAACTAGGTGAACCACATATATTTGTGTCTCTCTGGTTTTATGTGTTTGTGTTTTTCCGCATATTATATGTCTTGCATTTCCCTGTCATAATAATTTTTCTAACAAAGTCAATAAGGGGCATTCAATCAAGAAGACATCAAGCCTTGAAGAAGGATACTAGCATATTCAAGGGCTACCAAGGTCAAGACCTTCAAAACCCTAGATCAAAGAAATCTACACCAGCAAGAGTCTTGAAGTCATCTTCAAGAAAGAAGGAAGACTAACGTTCAAGAAGGATTGTGAATAAAGCTCTCTCTCATCAATCTCTCAAGAAGAAAACCCTTTATCAAAATTAAGTTTAAGAAGGAAGCAAACATCAATTTCTCAAGTAAGTCTATGACTATATATGATAATAAAAAAGTGTCTTTTGCAAGGAAAGCAATAAATTGGTTAGGGTTGCAAAGTCCCTTGCATGGAAGAAAAGGACATACCTAAATCTTATTGAGAATGAGGTCATGGATCACATCAAGGAGTCAATAAACCAGCCTCCAAAGGAATATACTCAAGCGCATGCTAGATTCATGAAGGGAGAAGTGAGAGCTAAGAGGATTCTTATAGAATATATAAAAGACTCTCTAATCCCATATGTATAAAAGTTGGAGACTGCAAAATCTATATATGACAAATTGGTAAATTCATTTTCTGTAATTCTATTGATTACAAAGAATAAGAGCTCTTGGGAATTGTTGACACCTAATCATAGGGATTGGGTGAACAATTGTAAATAGTGTAAATATATAATAAGAAAAAATGGAGAGTCATCGAGAGATGAAACTCAACAGTCACTCCCTCATGTATATAACTATGAACAACCTAAATGAATAAAAATAATCTCATTTGAGGAGTTACCTCCTGACCTGACATGGTATCAGAGCCGGCTCTATTTTTAGCATTCCTACCCTTGTAACTCCCTTCTATCTATTCTTCCTATTCTTCCCATGTTCTGCATTTTTGCAACCTGACACATCTGCCTTTTGCCATCACAAATTTCTCAACTTATCATCAAAGAACCAAACCTCTGTTAGTTAACACTTCAATGAGATTCCTTTTTGAATACGACAATTTTGTTTCTCAGACATTTTGAGGGAACAATGAAAATTTCCTCAACAATTTTCTTGTTGGTATGGAAGTCAAGTGTCATACGAGAGTAGTACCTCTCTATTATGTGTGGAGAGGGTTGAGGGCATGGGGAGGCACAACAATTGGTGGGAACGCAACCTCCACTTGCATCATTATCGCAGGGAGGCATTTGTCACCTAGCATTTGTCACTGCTTGTTTGTAGCTTCGCTTGCAGCTCCCATACACAGCCTCCATTGCCTCCCATATGCATCATTCCGGTTGCTCATTTATCTCTGTGTATCAGCCACGCTTGCAGCATTTATCCATGTTCTCAAACCAATATCGTCCATATTTGAAGTACGTTGCTCCCTCCCATACATATGTTGCTCCCTCACCATTAAATCACCATTAACTCATTGAAATACATATGCTACTCCATTAACTCATTGCAAAACATACGCTGCTCCATTAACTCACCATTAACTCATTGTGATACATACATTTCTCCCTCGCTCCAATACGTTGCGCTGCCAATATTATTCTCCCCTCATTGTTCCCACCACTCAGATCTCATATCTCCATACGCGTTGTGTACTCAACACTGCTTTAGCAAAGTCACCATTATCTTTCGAGCTGCGCAATATAGATTTATTCAATTTCTCCATGCCAATTCCTTCAGTTATTGTCCATAGTTCTTCCATATATCCTTATTGAGTATTTCATTACTATTGTGAAATTTTATTGGGTGGATTCTTGAGGGAGACCTAAGATCACATCCCCATACACTCCCTCTCCTAGTAATACCTTTGTGTATACATATTACAATGTTTTTTTTGTTGCACATATTACTAGCAAAGGTACAATTTGTTATAGTATATTGGCAGCAGAAGTATATTCTTTTTACAGTACATAGATTTTTAAAATGCATTCATTGATATCTATTGTGGGAGTGGTTCTCACTGGAAAGGAGAGCTATCCAAAATGGTTACGGAAAATCAAACACACTCTCATTTTTAATGAGCTGTGGAAAGGAGTGTGTGTTGGAGATAGAGATAAAGAACCAGAACAACCTACCTCAGAAAAGGAATTTGCCATTTGGGAAAATAAGAACAGAAAGGCTTATGCCTTGATTGCAGCATCAATAAATGAAGAGGTGAGTTTCCATATTTTGCCATTTTCAAATGATTTCGAAGCCTTACAAAAACTGAAGGAACTCTATGACTCACACTCTGCACTTGAAGTTGCTCAACTCATTATTAGATTGTTCAGCCTTGAATTACAAAATGATGATCCTCTTGCTCTTGCATCAGAAGTAAAATCTATTATGCATGATATCAAAGTCACTAATGTTGAACTGGACATTCCTCTGATAGCTTTTCTCAAAGCACTTTATCCCACTTACTCAAATTATCTTGAGTCATTGCAAGCAAATGGAAACCGCAAAGATATTACCTTTGACTCTCTTGTGAAAAAATTTGTTGAAAGAGAGAGCTTTTGGGAAGAAGACAGCTCCTCAGTCTTCTGAAGAGGTTGTGTGCATTGCACATAGAGAGAAGAATCTTGCTCAAGATTCTTTGAGAGGAAGAGGTGGTCGAAGAGGAAGAGGAAGAAATTTCAGAGGCAGGAGGGGCAGACACTCTCAAGGAGAAAAGTCAAATTTGCATTGCATACGCTGCAAAAGAGGTGGATCACATGATGCATCCACATGCAAGTTGCCTTGGGACAAAATTGAGCATGAAAGAAACCAACCCAAAGGTAAAACTAATGACAAAGAGAAAGGTATAGCACCTAAATCCGCTCACTATGTTGTGGCACACTGTAATATTCGAGTAAATGAAGACTTATTTAATGCTTCACTTGCTTCTTGGAAAAATGATTGGTTTCTTGATTCAGGAGCAACTTGCCACGTGACTTTTAGAAGAGATTTTTTTGAGGAATTTACTGACAATGTTGATGGAGCAGTATACTTTGCAGACAAATCAAAACTCAAGCCATCAGGGCTTCATACAATCAGGCTTAAATTGCTTGGTCTTCCAAACATTCTTCTGCATCATATTTTGTATCTCCCACAGCTGAGGAGAAACTTGTTGTCCTTGGTCCACTTCCACCAGCAAGGACACTCCATTCATATGTTTGATGGCAAGCTTGAGGTGAGAAAATCATCAGACCACTCACTTGTCATGACAGGGATAGAAGAAGAAAGGCTTCTCAAGCTGAAGGGTACCTCTGCTCATGCACAAAATTTCTCTTACAATTCTCATTATGAAGAAGGTACATTTCCATCAAGTTTATTATGGCATGCTAGATTTGGACACTTGAACTATGACAGCCTCCGCTTGTAGAAAAATGGTGTTACTGATTTGCCTACAATTCCTAGGAAACTTAAGCAATGTGATGCATGCATTCTAGGAAAGCATAGCAAACAGTCTTTTCATGATTCACATTCCAGAGCACATAGAAAACTTGAACTCATTCATTCATATTTATGTGGTTCAATGCATGTTCCTTCTGCAAATGGAAATAAATATATGATGACATTTATTGATGACTACACCAGAATGTGTTGGCTTTATTTATTGAAGAACAAATCTAATGCTTTTCAAACATTCAAGAACTTTCATACATGGATTGAAAATGATGCACAATCTTATATTGGCTCTATTCACACTGATAATGGAAAAGAATACACTTCAAATGAATTTGTAAACTATCTTCGCCAACATGGGGTCAAACATCAAACAATTGTGCCTTATAATCCCCAACATAATGGAGTAGCAGAAAGAATGAATATGACAATCTTAAATATGGTGCGCTCCATGATGTTTTTCAAAAATGTAAAATTAATGTTTTGGGTTGATGTAGTTATACGTGCTGTATATGTAAAGAATAGATGTCCATTTAATGCTATTAGAAACAAGACTCCTTATGAAATGTTGTATGGGCACATTCCTTCGGTAAAACATCTCAGGGTCTTTGGTTCCACATGTTATGCCTTGATACCAAACATACATAGAAACAAACTTAGTGCAAGAAGTTGTAGGTGTATCTTCCTAGGGTATTGAAACGCCTCCAAATCATACCATCTCCATGATGAAGTCAATAAAAAGTTTGTTGTATCTATAAATATAATCTTTTTTGAATCATCTAAAACTGACAATGTAGTTGAGCGGCAACTTGATCGCTTGGATAGATTCGCAAATGCAAAATCATTTCAAAAATTTGATAATCAGATTCCACATCTTGAAGGGGGAATTCCTATACTAGATCAACCTATGGAATCTTCCTCTGAAGCACTCTCTCCCCTGCATGAAACTCACTCTCTCCCTCGCATGAAACTCTAACAACGGATAATACTTTGAGTGATGTGATGGATAGAATTGGGAGACTCAATCTTGATTCAGTCCCAACTCAATCAACGGAGCAACCTAGACCATCTGAGAAAGGTCCCCCAAAGTGGCTAACAAAGCCACTTGAAAGTGTTCATCTTTATGAGGTTGGAAAGACAGGAACTAGAAATTCAAGTTGGCAAAATGGAAGTGATGTAGATGACTCTGGTTCACCTATTGATATGGATGTTTCTTATGATTGTGAATTGAATTTGTCTACAGATTTTGAACCAACTTCCTCCAAAGAAGCTGCTTCTCATGATGAATGGAAAGAAGCAATGCAAAAGGAGTATGATGCCTTAATAAGGAATGGCACTTGGAAGCTAGTTGATCCTCCATTGGGAACCAAACCAATTGGCTACAAGTGGGTCTACAAGAACAAGTATAAAGTTGATGGCTCACTTGACAAGCACAGAGTCAGGCTTGTGGCAAAAGGTTTTGCACAGAAGTAAGGGGTCGATTATGAGGAGAATTTTGCCCCCACAGCAAAATGGGCTACCATCCAGACACTTTTTGCCCTAGCAGCTCAGAACGGTTGGAAAGTCCATCAAACAGATGTAAAAATTGTCTTCTTCAATGGGGATCTAAAAGAGATTGTTTTTATGTCCTAGCCTAAAGGATATGTTGTGAAAGGACATGAACATAAAGTATACAAACTTGTGAAATCCTTGTATGGCCTCAAACAAGCACTGTGAGCCTGGCATGAAAAACTAACTAAGCATCTTCTGAAACTCAATCTCAAACATTATGATCTTGATGATGCAACTTTGTTTGTCAAGAAAGTTGACAAAACAATGGTATATCTTGTGGTATATGTAAATGATCTTTTGATGACAGGGAACAATGAGAGCTAAATTGCATCCATAAAGAAGGAATTGAGGAAAGGTTTTGAAATGACTGATTTGGGCTATGTTCATTACTATCTTGGTATTGGAGTAACTCAATATTCAAAGTCCATATTCCTTTCTCAAAAGAAGTACATTGGAGTTCTGTTGAACAGATTTGGCATGACTGAATGTAATCCTCTGACTACTCCAATGGAACAAAACTTAAAGCTCACATCCATTGAAGAAAAAGAATTTGAGGATGCAACAAAGTATAGACTGCATGTAGGAAGTCTCAACTACCTAACTACTACTAGACCAGAGATTTCTTTTACTGTTGGAATCCTCTCCAGGTTTACGCAAAAGCCTTGTGAGGGACATTGCTCTGCTGCAAAAAGTGTTCTAAAGTACTTGAAGGGAACTCAAGACTTTGGAATCAAGTATACACAAGTGAGTGACTTCAGCTTGATTGGATACTCTGATTCAGACTTCGATGGAGATAAAGAAACTAGGATATCTACTTCAGGTTATGATATGAGTCTTGGGTCGGGAGTTGTCTCTTGGAGATCACGCAAACAATCAGTTCTAGCATATTCAGATAGAGGCAAAATATGTGGCAGCAACTGAAGCAACAAAAGAAATTGTGTGGCTCAGGAAAATTCTTGAAGATTTGCAGGTAAAACAAGTACAATCGACTCCACTCATGATTGCCAATACCCCGACAATAGAGTTAGCAAAGAACCCAAAGTTCCATGATGGAACAAAGCACATCAAGACAAAATATCATCTCATTCAATATCATGTTGAGGCTAAAACAATCCATCTTCGCCATTGTTCCACTAATGAACAGATTGCAAACATCTTCACCAAAGTGCTTGGAAGAGAAAAACTTGAAAGATTCAAAACTATGCTTGGACTCACCAACATCCCTTCATATTAAGAGGGGGATGTTGACACCTAATCATAGGGATTGGGTGAACAACTGTAATTAATGTAAATAAATAATAAAGGAAATGGAGAGTCACCTAGAGATGGAGATGTATTTCCTCTTGTATATAATAATGAACAACCTACATAAATCTTGTATATAATAATGAACAACCTAAATAAATGAGATAATCACATTTGAAAAATTCTAATCTATAACTTCAAAATCATTCCGTCACTATCATTTTTTAATAATTATATACTCTGCTCATTAATAATTAAAATAAAATAAATCCATAAAACACAGAGTGCTTCGAGAATGAACGCAATTGCAAACGGGCGCAGCTTAAAATACAGAGTGCTTCGAGAATGAACGCAATTGCCAACGGGCGCTGCTTCAAATACAAAGCGCTTCGAGAATGAACGCAATTGCCAACGGGCGCAGCTTTATTTTTTTATTTTTTATTTTTTCAGAAAAGAAAAATCTACTCGTTTTTGTTTGAATTAAGTAGTAGATGTCGTTAATTGGAATTTGGAGAATTCACTCATTAACTGTTTGAATTTACATTAATTGATTAAATTCATTAAATTTTGAGCTGAAATAGTGACAAGAGTAGTATTATGCAAATCGATTTCAACCATTAAAATTTCAGAAACCGAAATTGATAATGAAAATTGATATTTTTTTTATAAAAAAAGAGTGAAAGCTCAAGAGGCCGAAATTGATAATGAAAATTGCTTTCATATTGCTTATATTTCCTTACACTAAGAAAGCGTATGAGCGAGTATAAGGGAGTGAAACCTCCAGAGACTAAGAAAGCGTATGAGCGAGTAAAACCTCCAGAGATTTGAACAGGGACAGAAGGGCTGAAGAGTGTGCTTAAATGGGAAAGCGAGAGGTCTCATGTATGGTCGGCAGACGTGGACTCCACCCCTTGCTTTTGAAGATCATGTACTCCTGGAACGCCATCTTCGCCTCCGGATCATCGCTCCTCTGCTCCAACCTCTCATACATCGCACTGCGGCCTTGGCCTGGCAGATCGCAAGTCGAACCCGCGCTCCTCTGCCGCTGCGCCGCCTTGGATGCCTCTTTTCTGGCGGCGGCGTAGAGCGTCGTCCCCAAGGCTTCCAAATTATCGGCCGACTCGATGGCCGAGAGCGGCAGTAGAAAGTAGAGCTGCCCCACGCAGAGCTCCTCCTTGGGCTGCAGTGGCCGGCTGAGGGGCAACAGATCACGTGAGTTACAGATGAAATGGAGGGGATGGTGCTGCAGCACTCGCTCAACGGTAACGGGCGCCGGAAACTTGTCCACCTGGTTGTTTAGGTGGACGACCGTGGCGGCATGGGGACTCGCTGCCTTTTCCCGGGCGCAAGAGGCCATCGTTCCCATAATTTTTCTCCTCCTGCGGGAAAGAAAGCAGTTGCCAAGTGGATTCTGAGAATGGATAAAGAGCGCAGAATTCTACCGAGAGCTCGAGATTTTGGAATGGGGAGAATGAAATTCTGAGAATGGATAAAGAGCGCAGAATTCTACCGAGAGCTCGAGATTTTGGAATTGGGAGAATGAAATAACAACGAAACGCTGGAGCACATTTTCATGTATCTGTATGAAAGAGATGATGGGATGGTCTTGGTAAGGAATACTGCAAACGTGGAAACACTGGACCAGATGGCATACAACACTGACTGGATTTTGAAAGGACCGATGCTACGTGTAAAACTATTCATGTATCTTTAGAGGCGATAGGACGGGAAATAATGCAACCATGGAAACACTGGACCAGATGACGCATAACACCGACTGGATTCTGAAAGGATCAATGCCACATGTAAAATAAGGCGGATATTTTTGGAAATGACTTTTAGTCAAAAAGGATGTGGTCCAATAGTTTAGTTAGGTGAGGAGGTTTAATCCTTGATGCCTGGTGGTTAAATCTTGGACAGGGATATTTATGATTAAGAGCTACTCTAAGCATAATTTATTTGGTTAATTCTTTCTTCTAGGACCAATATCTCTTGATCGAGAGAGGCTCTCTTGTTTTCCAGCCCATCCTCATTAGAGATAAGATGAGTTTGACATGGAAAAGCATAACTTCTGGAATTTTGACAATTGTAAACTTATTTTCTGCAAGATGGAGGAATGGGCATGCTTCTTATTCTCTTGAAGTTTTTCAGGCCTTGAATGATAATGATAGAGTCTCCATATACCACTATTTGTCGAATTTTCTTTGAAATAGCTAGATGTAATCTTTACCACAAGGCTAATAATTCAACTTGATTGTTGGTAGCTTTAGGAACTCCATAGATTAAATGTCTTAATCTCAAATTTTAAAAAATCTCTAGTAGATTTTTGTTAAAATAAACGAAAAAAATTCCTTTTACTTTTAGTCTATACACTAAACCTTTTAAACTTCTAAATTTTAGAAACCATTCTATATTAAAATTATGCTATATAAATTCCATTTAGTAATTGTTTTATATTATATATATTATATTTATATATATTATAATATGTTTATATTACGTGTCATTGTTTTAAAATTTTACTTTTTTATATTAATATTTTTTAATAACTGTTGTAAATTAAATATCAAAATATTTTATTAATATTTTATATAATTATAATATAAATAATTTTTTTTTAATATAAGTGTTAATTAGTTAATGGATTTTAATTTTTTATATATTATTATTTAATCATATTATTGTAAATAAATAATTTTAAATTACTATATTTTTTTTTTCATCAGGAACTTAAGTCATAATATGTATAATTTTCATTATTAAAATTTTATTATTTTTTTTTATAGGATTTATATTTTGATTTTATCATTTGTAAGATATATATATGAATTAAATGAATGACTTCATTATGGCTAAAATGTTTTTCTTCATTTTTATTAATATATAATCTCTAGTTTTCCGATTGTTTTTAATATTTTATAAAATGTATAATAATTAATTTTTTTTATTAATTTTAACTCTAATATTTTTTAGTTTTGAATAGTTTGTCCCATAAAAATAAATCTTAAATTTCATAAAAAAATTTAACTTTAAATTTGCAAAGCTACTATAATTAATATTAAACCTTACATTTATTATTAATTAACATTACTATAATTATTAATTGAATTTTCATTTATATAATAAAAAATTATAATAGACTAGTACCATGAATAGTCTGGGCTAGACTAATCAATCCATACTAGTCTAGTTATTTAACAAATGCTGGAGTTCCATTTCTACCAGCGGTGAAACTCAGCACTGCTTTTCATACTCAACAACCCTGCTCTTGTGATTTCACAGTCGAACGTTTCATTCCACTTAAAATTTGATGTGACTTGACTGTGAGGAGTTTCGTTTGGCAAACAACATTAGTTTCGCATGTTTTTTTTCAAATATTAACTTTTCATTCTTTTAATAATTAGCGGGGTTTTGTTTGTCAAACAACACTACTTTGATAGTGTACTTCCATGCTTTTTCTTCTAAATATTATTTTTTCAATTTTTTGAGTTTTTTATTAAAACAAATTTGAGAATATCATTTTAGATTTTTTAGGTCAGAGATATTGCTTTAAGATTTTTTTTTTAAGGTTAGAGTATTGCATTTGTCTCATTATGGCGAAGTAATTTATTTAAGGTGGATGAAGATTACTTAATTTTTTTATATATATTTTAATTGATAATCTAGATTGAATTTATATATTTTAATTTACAGTCTAGATTAATTAGATTTGTGTCACGTGGATCTGGACCAATTTCTAGATATTTTCAAAATATACCTAATTTAAAAAAACTCTTTAGGTCTTATTAGTCCCTGCCTGGGACTATTAGCGATCGATAGATCGTTGACTGCCCATTAATTCATTCTTTGACCATATTTTTTTTGACGTTATCATCGTTTAACCAAAGTTTTAAAATGAAGATTATTGTCTATCAAAATTTTAACCAAAGTTTTTGGCTGGGGAAGAAAGGACCTCTTATTGCAGGCTTCGCTTATTCCAATGCAAAAATGTAGTGACAAGTTATAGTTTATCCAAAGTCTGAAAAAATTGTAATGACAATGTGGTAACAAATTATAGTTTATCCAAAGTCTGAAAAATTGTAATGACATACATGAAACTTAGGCGCATGTAAAGTTTATTATATCGCTGCCACGTCTCACCTCTCACGCAGCTGGCTACCACCGTCTGCCACCTCTTACCACTGCAACACCACATTATTTATTTGTTGTCCATCGACCCACTTGAGAGTACGTGAGGTGAGGTGAGGTAACAAACAAACTTCCTGCTATGCCGCTCTCAAGGTGAAATTCTCAGGGTTTAGCTCGAAATATGTTGTAACCAGATTCTCCGTGAGTGATGCACACTGCAACATTTCTTGACGGAAATCTCTCGCAACCTATTTTCCATGTTGGGGAATGGTAATGCTTCAGGTAACCCTACATGTGAATCATTTCTTATCTTTCATACCCATATTGGGATTGCGCCATTCACATATTCCCTCTTACTGGTTATTGTAGTTATAATAACTTTACTAAGGTGATTTCCAGGTGTGTGGGCATCAACCCCTCTTACTGATATTTCAACAAGGTTCGGGTCGTGCTCTCCTATTGGCACGATATTTTTACCACTGAGGAATATTTTAATAGGTAAGGTGCATACTTGACTCCGGGGTTAATCTGAATGTTATCTTAGGCGTGCTTATCTAAAGCCTTTTATGTGTGTCTGTGGTTGAATTTGTCTTTGGCAGGGTTCTGAACCAAAAGCATGGAATGGTGGTGCTATGGTTGGCAGAGTACACAGACCGGTGCCCTCATTCCCATCTTCTATGCATACAAGAACTACGATCTCCCCAAGGAAATTTGGTTGGCTAACCGGTGCAAGGAGGGCTTCCATTTTCCACTTGTCGTTTTTATCGATTTGTGTTACCGTCTCTCAGGTTTCATTTCTTGGTTTATTTTTTTTATGTACATTTCCTAATTCCTTTTCTCTTGCGATAGAGACTCAAATGCAACTAGCAGGTTAATCCTCTTTCTGACTGCTAATTTGCCTCCTCTTCGGTGGATTATCTGTATTTCTCGGATTAATTTAAAGCGATAAAGTTAGTAATGCTTACTTGGGTACCTTTCTTCTTCATCTTGCAGGTACACTCTATTCCTATAGTGGTTCGTTGGATTTATGGACTTTATACCAAGTGTGGGTGCCATTGATTAATAATTTCAGCGTTTGGGGCATTCCAAGTTTGTTGCTACACCTCGGCGGGGATTTCGGCATAGTTACTTTCACCATCCTTACTGAGATACAAGAAAATAATCATTGGGATGTTGTAGAAGTTTGTTATTGCAAAACTTTATGCGGGTTTTCATTTCCAGTGAATTCTCAATTGGTAGCTTATATCAATAACGACTTGTCAATTTCACTCGATGCTAAACTCGTTGTTTGTAATTTATTAAATTCAAGTGCCCCTGATTCCAAGTTTCGATTTTGTAGGCTTTACCGAAGCCCAAGTCTCTGATACTGTTTCCCTAGCGTTAAATAATTTCGGACATATTTGAATAATGATGGCAATAAAAGTTTGAGATGTTAATCTGAAATTTCAGACCTGCCTTAGCAATTTCTTTTTCTTCAAGAATATGCTTGGTATGTCACCGCTTGAGTACTCTATATATATTTTATTCATTAAATCTAAATTCTCTGATCCATAGATCGAGTAAAGTATATTTTTGTTCTCCCAGATGTTAATCCTATCAGAATTAGATGAGATGAACTCATGGAATGTATTTTTATTTTTAGTATTGTTTCTTGTATTTTGAAGTCAGCTGATTAATTACAATAGAACCAAAAAATTATAGAGAACTTCTATGATTCTTATAATATAAAGAGACAAATCTGTATATTAATGTAATGTTTTATGCAACAAGAAACAGAACTCTCAACTCTGTAAAACGATTTTGTTTTGATGTTAGAAATTAGAGAGATATCTAAATTAAAAGTTTCAGAAATTATAGTACCTTGATTCGCTTGTAGCAGAGAGTGTCGAGCAGTTAATTCTCCTGAGTAAGTTCAGAGCAGAGAGTCTTACTCAGAGCAGAGAGTGTGGCCGCATACCTTATATGCTTGTTCCTTATTCCTTGTCTCTGTAATTTCGCAGGGGTTAATTCATTCAGCTCATCCAGATTTTGCTTTGACGAAAATGCACAGATAGGAGGGATTACGAACTAGGAGTACGTGTTGTGTGCAAGTGTTGGCAGGGGAGGGGCTGAGTTGCAGGTGGCGAGGTGGCATGAAAGAGAGAATGACTCTCATGCAGCAGAACACGACCGCTCCTATCTTCGTGTTCTGGGCCGTTAAAAATATCTTAAAATATTAAAAATATATTTGTATATTTAAGAGTGTTTTAAATAATATAATATGAAATAATCACAATTTAAGTTGTAATAAAATTATTATAATTTATTAAATTTTTCTAATAATATTTTTAAATTAATTTGGTAAATTTTTCTAATAATATTTTTAAATTGATATTATATTTTTTTATCTTGAACTAATAATATTATCATAATGTTTTAATTTTTTTTAATATTTTTAAATTTATTTTATCTGAAATCTAGGTGAAATATTTATGAATTTAAATTTAAATTTTGATATACACAATGGAAATATCCAAGTATCTAAAAAGACCTTTTCCCTACAATATTTAAAAATAATGAATTTATTTGAAAATTCAAATCTCATTTTTAATCGAATTTTTTTTTCACTAGATAAAAAAATTAAGATGAAAAACGTGAT
>APFE030487286.1:0-10821 GCA_000404065.3 Pinus taeda | reverse complement strand
ACTTACACAAAAAAAGATATAATAGATCGAGATGCTTTGATGGTGTTTTGTTACTTTGTCTCTACAGGTATTCACTAAGCGGGATAAGTAGGAGAAGAGGCGCAAGCTCTATCAAGGGAGAGAGAAATCAAGCAAGGAGTCAAGTGGAAGATCCACGTTGGTCCCTTTGCTTTTCTCTTATCTATCATACATAAAGGAAATTGCAAATTGCTTTGATTGTTTGTTTCTAGGATAGCTACCAATCCTAGTGGGACTAGCAGATTGAAAAGACACTAGTTTTCCCGGAAACAAAATGGCGACTCCACTGGGGATCGAATAGTTTGTTTGTTTTTTGTTGATTGTTTGTTTTATAAACTATAGACAGAGCCTAAAGTTAGCCAGATAGCCTTCAAACCGTTCTTTCTCTGCAATTGCAAAGTAGATGAATGTTGCTTTAGTCAATCTCTAGTTTAGTTTATGATTTGAACATCTGACTTACAAGAATTCTAGATGTCCTATTGGTAGCTCAATAACCTTCCAAGATCATACCCCTGTACTTTGTTCTTTACTGTCCATAATAGCTCAGCTTAACTCACTGAATTCAATTGCAAATTTGAGCCAAAACCCACCTCAGTTGCGCTCCCTGGCCCATCACACTGTTTGTCACTGGAAGCCAGTATGCATCACACTTCCCGAGCGTAGAAAGTGAGATGCGTCCCTATTTCTGTGAATCACAGGTGCGATGACTAAGAAGTCCTATTTCTCTCCTTGAAATTTGGGTTTTTTGTCCTTATTTTCAGCTCTATTCAATTGTTTTGCTTCTTATGAACAGTATCTCATTACTGAAGCCTCCTTGCTTTACATAGTTTAGCCTCCATTGATTAGGATTAGCAAATTTTTTTATGTATTTGTCCATCATTTTCAATCCTTTGTCGAAACGTTGCTTAAATCGAACTGTCGTTTTGGTGCAAAAAAGTGTCGTAACTGTCGTTTTGTATCAAAAAGAGAAGTGTCATTGAATCTTCCTTCCTTGGATATCTAATTGAACTTTTTGTCATGTATTTGATTTGATTTGTTGATATTTTGAAGTGTCGAAAGCATTCTCCATTCGAAATCAAAAAGTGTCATTTAGTCTTCCTTTCATTTTGAAGAGAAATTGTCGAAGTGTCACTTTGAAGAAAATATTTCAGATCTATACTTAGTTTTCCTTTTTGGCATTTTTCACATTAAAGGGAACGAAAAACAAATACATGCATTTGCATTTGCATTTAGATTGTGTGCGTAAAATGATTCAGGAAAAGTGCATTTAGTGTGTGCTCTTTTCTCTTTGTTTGAAAGAATCGTAATCTTCTTTCCTTAGTAGCTAGGATTTTCATTGCTAAAAATAAACAACGATTGTTTATCATTTTAGATCATATTTAGGAATTTTACATCTACATCACACGGTGAACCTTGAAAGACAAACTTCTAAACAAGATCAACTCTAAAATCAATTTCAATGAACTTAACAATGCTTTGGAACCTAACGTAACACATCTAGAGGTCTAGGCTAGAGACATGTTCCGGCGTCGTAAAATCTAGTAACTATCATTTTCATCGAAGCTTGGGTGATTCCTCCTCTTTGATATGACAAGTGCTAGCACGGACTTGTGCTCCCCGTATTGTCGAGTATATATTAGGAGACCACAATAGGCTTATATCCTTTATCCATAGGAAGCCGTGTCTACCTCCCTATCAATCGCAATGCACTGAACAAAACATTCGGGAAGATTGATTGCTGTACATAAGTCCTTGGTAAATTCTCTATAATTTATCACCAAGGTGTATTTTGCAGTTTTTTGATTGGTTTGGTAATCCCTCTGTCTATATCTCCAGAGTAGTCACTTTCGTTCCTTTTCAACTACTTAAAAGAAAAGGTCAATCTGAGCACTTGTCACTTCAGGCTCATTAAAAATCGAAGGGGACTAGAGTCATCTTTAGCTTTTTCTCGACTCTTAAAAATTGAAAAAGAAAAGTTGTGTCAAAGCATCATTAAAATTTATTTAAATTCGGAATAACATCCCTATTCCTTCGTTGGCCTTAGGTTGAGATAATGGAGTCCACCAATCAATGAATCCCTTTGGAGGGGATTCCTAGTCCTTTTACATCTTGGGGAAATATTAGTGCACCTCATATGGCCACTTTGTCCCTTCCGGGACTTACTATTGGCCTGCCAGTATGGCTATTCTCAACCTCTGTGGTTCAAAAGAACGTGATTCCTCAGCAATCGAGTCAGCATCCAGTTGATACTTGAGTTGACCCTTCACCTTCCTCTTCGTTTATTTCTCCCTCCCCTTCTTCATCTTCGCTTGGTGAAAATAGTGATGCTAGTAACCGAGTAACCGAGAACAATAAGAAAGGGAAGGAGAAGAAGAAGAAGTCAGTTAAGCAAGGGGGCAACCATGAATCATCTGATGAAAATCCACACACTAAATCTCTTGATATCCTTGTGTAATTTGCAAAGGAAACCATTTTCATCAAGATTGTCCATGCATTCCTTGGATCTTGAGAGAATGGTCCCCCCATTCACACCAACCGATGTCATCAACCTCTGCTGAACATGTTGATAATACACCATCAACTAGTGATAGTGAAGTCCACGGACAGAAAGGAAAAGTCAAAGTTCCATGTGCGTTATGTGAAGGGAACCATATAATTCCTTATTTTCCTTTTTTGGGTGAGGCCAAAAGAGTCTTACATAACCGTCCTGCTTCACTGTAGTGACTTCCACCTGGATACAAGAAAATCTCCCCTAGTCCTTTACTAGTTGAAAATTCGACTAACTTAATTGAACTGTCGGTTGAAACACCTATCGTTGAAAGTGAATCTTCTGAGTCCATATCGGACCAAAGTCAACAGGTCGAAATGGCAGTCGACCCAATTTTTCCTTCAGAAGATCCACCTTTAGATGATATCATTCCCAAAGAGAGTGAGAATGATATTGTTCAAATTCTTTTTGTCACTTCAGAGTCCGATGAACTTGGGGGCAATCCACCCGCTCCTTCACAACAGGAAGAGAATCCCCCAGTTCCCACTACTCAAGGGGTTATTTCACCTGTTTATTCGCTACCCCTCCAAGCAGTCTAGTTACTTCCTTTGATTGGAACCGATTATCTAGATCCCGCCTTCCTTCTAATGTACCATTCCAGATCATAATACAAGTTTACAAAATGATCGTGTCTAGCACTATCATAGATGAAGGGGCTTCAATGAGTATCCTTTCCTCAACTGCTTGGAAAGCACTTGGTTCGCCATCACTTATGCTTGTTACACAGAATTTGTCAAGCTTTAATAAAGAAACCACTCGACCGTTAGGGATCCTTCCTAAGTTGCTAATAAATTTGAGAAAGAAAATCGTTCACTTGAACGTGATGGTAGTCCAAGGACCGCTAGATTACAATCTACTCCTCGGACGTGACTATGTTTACAACATGGAAGCTATTGTTTCAACACTCTTTCGAGTGATGTGTTTCCCGCATGAAGGAAAATTTGTCACTATTGACCAGCTTTTATTTCCCGGTTCAAACACAGCTTCAAGTCAAACATCATCCCTAAATGGTCCTTTTGCGTTGAGAATGTCTCTTCAACCTTCATTTCATCCACCTAAATACCACGAGTAGTCTGGTGAATGTAACCAAGATTAGGGGGCATGCACCCTGGTCTACTTAGGCGGACAAACCCAGCTGAAAAGATAGGTTTCCCTATAGGTTATGTGATTGGAGGTGTTATCTCACACCATTCACCTCTGTCTATTTGATGGACAAAGCCAAGGAAGTGTTTCGTTGGTTCCGCTGACAAAAACAATCCTGCTTAACTGCAATAAATTCCGTATGGTTACCTGGAGACTCTCTTTTTCTTGATGCCTGGGGGCATGCAAACCTTTTTATGCAAGCAAAAAACGACCAATTTCATTTTTTAGCTTTTTAGCTTTTTTAGCTTTTTAGTTTTCTAACTTCTTAGGTTAGGTGATTGGTCTAACCCACCATTCACCATTGTCTGCATTGCGGACAAGGCAAAGGAAGGGTTTTGTCTAAACTGTTGATGAAACCATCCTACCTAACCTCAGTAGTTCCTTAGCTTTTTAGTGTTTTTAGCTTTGTATTTTGGTCGTTTCTAGCCTACATAAAAAGGCAATGAGCAATGTTATCGTATGGTTCAAGCTCGTTAAAAAATAAACCTACCACTGAGCATATGTTCCCCCAGAGTTCAAGCTCATTAAAAAATGAACCTACCTTCGATAAATAACCTTTGTGATTGCCATTATATTAGCCTTTTGAGCCTTGGTTGTGTTCCTACCATCACCTCCATTCTTTTGTCTGATCATACTCTTCCACTTGACTGTTTACCTTTTTTAAGAACAGCTGCAATGAGTGGTCCTGTTAGTCACCCTCTTTGCATCACCATGTTTTGAGAAGTTCCAAGATTACCTGAAACCAGTCACTACCCTAAACGCCACTTGTTCCTCAAAAAACGAGTCCACTTTAAACCCTTTTCAGACTCATTAAATATGAAAATATTGTCGAGCAATTGGCCTCCCCAGCTCGCTAAAGTGATTGGAAGCGCCATCCCTCCTGTATATTTTAAAATTTTTAGACCTGAGGGATTATCTCATAAAAATTTTGAGCGCTTGTCTTTTTCGGCTCGCTAAAGTGGTCGGAAAAGTCATCCCTTTTGTATTATTTTAATCTTTTTCGATCTCAAGGGATTATGCTATGAAAAAGAACTACTGGAGTTTTCTTTTCGTCCCTTTTCAAACTCTCTAAACATGAAAAGGACCGAGTTGTCTTTGTCGTTAAACTCATTAAAGCAATAGCGACAAACTTGTCCACCCAGACAAGAACGAGTTTCACTGTCGTTAGATTCACTAAAACATAGCGAAAAGTTTGCCCGAAACGACGAATTATAGAAGCATATGTTATCCTACTCAAGCTTGACAAAAATAAAGAGGTACTGGTCAGCAATGACTGGGGAAAAAGAGAAGAAAACTTGAAGAATTTTATGGTAGCAGGTCGCTCTTGAACATGACACTTTTACTCCATCACCATGATTGAGTCGAGTTGGGTTATTCCGTTCACCGGTCATATCATTGGTCTTTCATACCATCCATCTTTTGGGGTTAATGCTACCAATCCATCTCAGTGTCACCGATATGTTCAAGAGAAGTCATTTAGAGAATTCATCATCCAGCTAATGCCTCATCCACTGCAATACCTTCACCCTCCATTTTTCATGACCGCCATTCCTGAACCTTATATCATCAGATCGTTTTCACCCCCAGAAAATCATTTGCTTCCTTTCGTGTCGCAGATGTGGGATACATTAAGACCCTCCTATGACGGGTCACTTCTTATCGACATCAGCTCATTACCCAAGAAGTTGACTTAGAAACAACCCTTTCAGTACTTTGAAGCTTGCATGCCTCAATGGCAAGTTTCTCACTTCCGGCGACAGGTTTATATCAATGGCCTTCGAATGAAAGATTTTGCATGTTGTTCAACATCGGATCATATATTCACACCACGTGAATTGTACTGTAGTACCTTGAGGGTCATTATCATTATCAGTGATTCCTCTCGCGCCTATTAACAACTTACATTATTGGCTGGTAATCAAGCGATGCCTTTCCATGTTCAACTTCAGGACATCTTTTCACATGGATCGACTTGTACATCAGACGAAGATTGAATGAGTTTGAAGACCTCGATCTAGTTTCATCCATTCAAGATGCAATATATTCAGGGATATAAAAACATCAAATGTACACAGAAGATACACAGATAGTCATCTAAGAGAGGGAAGATGACTCTTCATATGAAGAACCAGTCTGCAACTGCAAACAATTATCTGTCCTATGTACATGAAAATGAATTTATAAAGCTGAGCATGGGAATGCCCACCTCAGCTAGATCATGAAAATAATATGATGATGATGTATTTTATTGTATCTTATACAGGTCACCTTCCAGTTCAAATACCTCGGATCCTCATGATAAATCATTTCACCCGACATCAAAAGATTTACGACTTCATACTTTAGGGGGCAACTGTTATAGACATATTTGGGCATTGAAACCCAAATCTTACATGTCGATAAACCAAGGGATCTGTGACCCCTAAAAGTGTTGTTTCATACCCTAAAGGATCATGGTCAATTGATTACATCATTCCCCAAAAGTTCCACTTGAAAAACCACTCAGAACTGGCCAAAACTAGACCATACTAACTGCTCCACTATCAGGGTGCGATGCATACTGACTTCTACACTAGCCAGGTGTGATGCATACTAAAGAGGCCTTCTGTGGGGTGTGATGAGTGAGGATGGACAAATGTCTGAGACAATTTTCTAAGTGGATGCTCATGGAATCTTCCAGAAACTTCTCTTATGAAACTTGCCTCTCTGAGTTCGCCCAGGGATGAGTAAGAGATCCAAAAAGTCTCCAAGTGGAACCAAGAAAAACAAGTGGAATGACACTAATCAAAAACCCAGAGATGACTCACACCCTTACAGACATCTATAAATGGATCCCTCATCTGAGAGATCTAAAGGCTGGAATTTGGTAATTTGTAAGGAAGTGCTAATAGTTTGTCTTTGAGAAAAGGCATTGTATTGTTGGGTGATCTTGCTTTTCATGAGGTGAAGAGGGATTTGATGCTGGGAGGATGATGCTGGATCAGACAGCTAGGTTGTAATTCTCCCTTCTATTATTAATAAAGTTCTTTGAGTTTTCCTCCATACAATCATGTATTTGTGAATGTTGTTATTTGTGAATGCTATTGTATGTTCAATGTATTTATGATTCTGCATTGTTTATGATATAATAGATCGAGATGCTTTGATGGTGTTTTGTTACTTTGTCTCTACAGGTATTCACTGAGTAGATAAGTAGAAGAAGAGGTGCAAGCTCTATTAAGGGAGAGAGAAATCAAGCAAGGAGTCAAGCGGAAGATCCAGGTTGGTCCCTTTGCTTCTCTCTTATCTATCATACATAAAGGAAATCACAAATTTCTTTGATTGTTTGTTTATAGGATAGCTACCAATCCTAGTGGGACTAGCAGATCAAAAAGACACTAGTTTTCCCGGAAACAAGTATTCAGAAAACATGTCCCACAAAACCCTCTCCAGCAACTCTGAAGCTCAGCACTCGCCCTTCTAGCCTTCGCATCAGCGTCAGCCTCAAACCTCTCTGTGTTAGCCTTTTTAGGCACTACGCAGCCTCTGGGACCTTCTACATCACTCCCTCTGCCTTCTACATGGATGACGCAGTCCCTCTAGGCTCTGCATTGTCTCTGTTGAGCTCTGCGTGGCCTAAACTAGTTGCTGCCTCTCACTCTTTGCTTCTGTGTTGGTCTCTTGGCACTGTCTCTACCTCTCTGCCTAGTACTCACTGCCCCTCACTGCTGATCACTGATTCACTTTTGCCTATCAACCCCACTCTAGGAAAATGAATGACTGTTCACTCTAGTGTGTTCTCCAACTGACCCTCAAACCTCCTCTTATACTTTTCTCTTTGGTCCTTCAACGATTGAGATTAAATCTCTAATCAACGGCTAAGATTATATTTGGCTTAATCCATGAATTTTGGAACCTTCTAACCCAGTTTTATATTAATACCCATTAATATTTTATTTTTCCTAATTTTAGACTTAGGAACTCCATTAAAAATATTAATTATTTTAATATCTCCCAAACCAGGTACAATCTGTCCAAACAATTTCTAGGTCTTAGATATCTCATGTTTTTTAGCCCCTCCACCAATTTTCATGGCTAGAGCACATCCGATGCTACCCCAAATCAACACTCCCTCTTGGTGAGGACCGCCCTCTAGTAAATATTCCTCACTGAGCATCACTCTAATTATCTGACACCAGTACCTTTGTTGATGCTAGGCTTCCCCACCCAACATCCTCTGCACTGCTACATCTTGTACTATTTCCCATGGCCCTGCCACTATCACTGCTGCATCCGTAAGGAAACTTCCTCTACATCCATGCTGCTGCTTGTCCATCCTACCAACACTGCATCTGCGCTGCATCCCCCTCTCATCATGCTGCATCGTGATACTGCATACTGCTACTGCACTACAACTCAGTTACTGAGAAGCAAGTAAGTGATCCACCCAAATTTTGACATCCTTGTTAGTCTAGAAACACTCTTGATGTGGAAGCTCTCTCTCTCCCTAACAAGTGCTCCCTCTACTAACCTCTACACTGATACAACAACTCCCTTCATCTCGCATCGTTGGAACCCCTCTCTATGCCATCCTGCACCGTTGCAACACTCCCGTACCTCTCACACTGTTGCAGCTTGCTAGCCTCGCGCTGCTTGGGGACTATTGCACTATAGCACTCACTGCCGCTTCATCCGCATCCATCTATACCTACATCTGCCAATCTTTCTACTCCTTTTTGGGGCTCCCGTGGCAAGGTATAATCCAATAGGTTGAGTACCTTAAGGATCCTGCCCCTCATCGCCTGTAGTCTTCCTGACTACAGCTCAATGTCTCCCCACCTCTTCTCTAGAGGTACATGAGCACTCATGGCACAATTATGATCCTCCTCGATTTCTTTCTCCACCTTCATTGGCGATGACTTAGAGTCAGATGCCTCTCCCTTATTCTTCTTCCTCAGACATTGGTTCACATAATGACCTAGTTACCCATAATGGAATCACTTGACCTTATAGAGGTCCTTCTTCTTCCTCTTCTCTTGCTTTCTCATGGATGCTAGAGCTGCATCCTCTTCCTCTTCCTTCTTGATCCAGACTCCTTTGTTGCTACTTCCCGCCTTGCTCAACCACCTGATCTCCTCTTGGCGATGAGCCACCCACAATTCTTCCCAATCTAGAAGATCTGCCTCGCCCAGTATGCTCTAGACAAATGTCTCCCACTCCTTGGAGACTATGTTAAGTGTGGTCCTCACCATCAATTCTTCATCCGGCATATCTCCTATGGAAGTCAGTTGGTCCTGGATCTCCTTCAACCGACCAAGGAAGTGATCTAGCTGCTCCCCCTTCTGCATCTGGTATGACCTTAGCTTATTCTTAAGTAACATCTTCCTCTGCATGGAAGTATGTTAGTATAATGTCTTCAAGGTGTCCCACATGTCCTTTGTCGTTTCCTTCTCGGCAATATGTTGGACCACATTATCCTTGACCCCATCAAGGATGATGCATTTTGCCTTGGACATTGCCTCTTCGTACTTCTAATTAGCTACCGGGTCAACTGGGATAGCCATTACTCTCAAGGCGAAGCCGTTCATGCGATGTTTGTCTAGAATGGACAAGATCCTGGCCTTCCAGACCACAAAGTTGGATGCTTCGTCCAGCCTGTCTTGATCCCTCAGCCCATTTTGGCCATCTCTCTGCTCTTCTATCGACTCCTCCGAGTCTCTCTACTTCCCTCTGGAAGTTCTCCTTTCGACTCCTGCTGAATCTCTCTACTTCCCGCATGGAATTTCTCTGCTGGAATCCCTCTGAGTCTCGATTTCCCTCTTGGAAATCCTTCTGCCAATCATCAAGTTTCCCCTCTCTGATCATCTGTGCACCTGCAACATTGATCTGGATTCCTTGGCTAGAAATCTTCCTCGGCATAAACTCCCTCTACCTTGGTTTTTCCCTGTTAGGTAATGTTTTGACCATAGTACCCCATCATCTTCGCTCCCGTAAACTTCCCATAGCTTCCTATGTCCCAACAACTGAAGGAATTAGCTTCTAGGCTCTGTGCAATCTCGACACTGGAAAAAAATAGCTCCCTCAACCTTTGCATCAACCCTTCTGGTATTTACATGGCTCTACATGAGCCTCTCTCTGCCCTCCTCAACCTCTGCCTTGGACTTTCTATAGCTCTAACTAATGACGCGGTCCCTTTGCATCAACCCTTCCTCTATCGCTTCTGCAAGGATCAACCTTTGTCACTCGGGCCAGCTGATTTTGCTACAAATGCTCTGCTTAGTTGATGCCTTCATCTCTCCTGTGATCTGCAACCACGCTCTGAAACCATGTTGATTTTTCTAAGTCTATCCGTTAGAAAATTAATTTGTATTCTGCTGGTTTATTTCTTCTAATTGTTTAAATTCAAACAAGTTATTTAAAACATTTAAATACTGAAATAAACACTATACAATCACAACGTCTACAGATCAACAGCTAAAAGAAAACAAACACACAAGTGGCACCGTTATTTTTGGACAAATGTCCCCGGAAAAACCCAATGTGGGAAAACCGATGTAACTATTCTAAGGGTTTATTATTATATAGTATTTCCATGAGTACAACAAGGTGCCTAACCGGCTAACCCGACAGAGAAAAATACACAGCAAAAATACCTCTGTATTCGTAATCAGGTATTCATAAAACATGTCCCACAAAACCCTCTCCAGCGACTCTGAAGCTTAGTGCTGGCCCTTATGGTCTCTACATCAACCTCCTGCTGCTTTGTGTCAACCTTCTGAGGCACTACATAGCCTCTGGGACCCTCTATGTCACTCCCTCTGCCTTCTATGTGGATGACGCAGTCCCTCTGGGCTCTGCGTTGTCTTTGTTGAGCTCTACATGGCCTAAACTAGTTGTTGCCTCTCGCTCTCTGCTTCTACGCTGATCTCTTGGCACTGTCTCTGCCTCTCTGCCCAGTACTCACTGCCCCTCGCTACTAATCATTGATTCACTTTTGCTTAGCAACCCTGCTCTAGCAAAATGAATCACTGATCACTCTGGTGCGTTCTCCAACTGACCCTCAAGCCTCCTCTTATACTTTTTCCATTGGTCCTTCAACGACCGAGATTAAATCACTAATCAATGACTATGAT
>APFE030487285.1:0-28900 GCA_000404065.3 Pinus taeda | reverse complement strand
GTTTTATTTTTAATAAATTTAATAAAAATATTTAAACAATACTTAGGGAGAAAGTTTTCATATTAATATTTAAAAATATTAATGTTCATTTATTTTATATTAAAAGTTATCATTTTTTAATTACTTTAAAAGTATTTAGGAATAGAATCTAACTCTAACGGGTTAATAAAATTGAGTTCATGATTTCTCAATAATAAAGATTCTTTAACTACAAAGACTCAACTAATTGAACTAACCCTCAAAGATCTATATAAGTACAATGTTGTATCTTTCATATGAGGAACATACATATTTCTTGTAAACACATGTGAATTGATTCCAATGGTTCATATAAAATTTAAAATAATATTTAATAATTATAGGTATATATATATGAATGAATATTTCAGTTTCTTTTATAGTAATCTCATATATTTATTCATTTTTTAAATAATAAAAAAATTAATCTATTTTAATGTTTTGAAGTTAATGTTATGATTTAAATTAATTAAAAAACACTAAATAGAAAGCTCCTCTTGGTTTGGAGATGTAATATCTCTACTAACAGGGTCAACCACGTGAAGGTGAGAGCTTATATGACCCCAAAAACGGTCCATCATTGGCATGGGACTAACCACTGACGGGCACCCACACAATCCATTGCCAATGAGGCACAATCACTCACATGCATACATGCCCACAACAAAAAAAGGGTGCACACAAACATACACATGCCCAAAGACATTACACATATTGACTCACAAATTGACATTTTCACTTCATCAAATTTATTATGCTTATTATGAATTTTAGAATTAACATTACATTATGCATGTGATGAAGATGAATAAGGATATTATGATGTTTACAATTACATTTATTTTATAAATTAATTAATATGTTATGAAAATGGAGAAATATTTATTTTTTTATTATTCTTTAAAACAATAATTATCTTTAGCAAAATTTTAGAATTAATATTTTTTCCACATATTATTAAATTTTAGTATTATGAAAAAGAAAATTATAAATTATTAAAATTAATGAATTCTTAAATAAAATTAATTGAATTTATTTATTGTATTGATTTTAAAATCAAATAATTAATTCATATGTATTATTACAAATCCATGATATTATAAATGTCATGTGAATTTGAACCTTGAGTTTCATGGTTTGCATAATATTTTATGTACTTGGAAGGCTAATATTATTTAATTTTTAATGCTATTATAATGTGTATATTATTTTTCATTTTAAAATGATAAATTAATATTATTAATCTTAGGAAAAAAAAGAAATGAAAAATAAAATAATAGAAAGTTGATTAAAAAAAATTAAAATAATAATAATAATAATAGTAGTGGTTTCACAATATTTAAACTAATGTATTTACAAGTAATATTAAATAATATATTATATATAGAAATAATGATAGTATATTTATAAATATATATATACAAACTACACTCATATATCTACAACTAAATAACATATATACAAACATAGCAAGGAAATATTCATATCAACATAGAGAATACATTCATACCCATACAAAGAATACAATTATGCAAGACACATACAAGTATATCAAAGAATAGACTCATACACAAAGAATAGATTCATACACATACAAAGAATACAAGTATTCTAAGGCCCACACACACAAATGCAACAAAGAATAAATTCATGTTCACATAAATAATATATTCATACACATACAAAGAATACAATTATGCAAGGCACATACAAGTATAGCAAAGAATAGATTCATACACATACAAAGAATACAATTAAGCAAGACACATCCAAATGAAGCATAGAATGGATTCATACACATACAAAGAATACAATTAAGCAAGACACATACAAATGTAGCATAGAATGAATTCATACACACATAAAGGACATATTCATACACATACAAAGAATACAAGTACAAAGAATACAAGTAATCTAAGGCACACACACACAAATGCAACATAGAATAGATTCATGTACACATAAAGATTACAAGTAAACAAGGCACACACAAATATAGCAAAGAATAGATTCATGTTCACATAAATAATATATTCATACACATACAAAGAATACAATTATGCAAGACACATACAAGTATAGCAAAGAATAGATTCATACACATATAAAGAATACAATTAAGCAATACACATACAAATGCAGCATAGAATGGATTCATACACATACAAAGAATACAATTAATCAAGACACATACAAATGTAGCATAGAATGGATTCATACACACATAAAGGACATATTCATACACATACAAAGAATACAAGTAAGCAATGCACACACAAATACAACAAATGATAGATTCATATACATACAAAGAATAGATGTAAATAATATACACACAATTATAGCAAAGAATAAAGTCATACATGTACAAGTAAACAATATCCATACACTAGAATACTCAAAAGGTACACAGAATATTGAAAAGCACTCAAGATAATACAAGCAAATATTCAAAAAAATACATTTATATACACACAAACAATGAAACCACCACTCTAACACAAGCCATAGTCAAACAATACACTCATATACATACAAATAAGCAATGAAAGAATACTAAAAAACATGCAAAATGAGACATTCATAAACATAGAAGAATACACACTCCAAAGAAGTAAATATAAGTAATGAAAAAAATCTATCTCAATAATACATTCACACACATCACATAGAAGGAGATGCCCTATTCATTGAAAAATACCAAAACAAAAATCTTAACAAATAAATTCTAACTACCTAAATGCAACTAATAAAAACACTATCTCAATTCTAAAAATAATACATTTATATACATACAAAATAAAGAATCCAAAACATACATTGTAACCCAAATACATTCATATATATAAAAATAAACATTCAATAATATATTTATTGTATATAAATAATAAAAACAATACACAAAAAACATTTAGATATCGTAAATTTATTAAAAATAATTTAATAAAAAAATTTAATATACACACACAAACACTCTAAAATATATATGAGTATTTAATTATATATATATGTGTGGTGTGTGAGAGAGAAGAAGGTAAAAAAAATAATTATAAATATCCTATAACATACTATAATTAAAAAATTAATTAAAAAAAAAATCAAAATCAAAATTCAAAAGAAAAATAGAAATTAAAAAATAGAAATAAAGTTAGGTTATAATTGTTATATAATTTATGTGAATGATTTTGGTTTTGTGTGTATGTGGGGAAGATGTTTAAATCATTGAAAAATTGTTAAGTGATTTATGTGAATAAAGGTGATTTTGCCATTTGTTTGTGTATGTGGGGAAGATGCTTAAAACATTGAAAAAATGTTAAATGATTGATGTGAATAAAGTTGATTTTTCCATTTGTGTGTGTATGTGGGGAAGATGTTTAAAACATTGAAAAAATGTTGAATGATTTATGTGACTAAAGGTGATTTTTCCATTTCTGTGTATGTTGGGAAGATGTTTAAAAAGTGTTTATACATTTTTATTATAATAAAAGGATATATGTGTGTTTGTGCATATTGGAGTTGCTATAAACTAAAGATCATGAAAAACATGAGCACAAGGAACACAACTCAAAGGAGGGTTACCATTTAACCCTCCTAAGAGCCTTTTGGAGGGGTTGAATCCCCCTCCACAAAAAAAAAAGGCCTACTCCTTTTATTAATGATAGTTTGTGTTCATGTACATTTTTTGATGGGCCCATATAAACAAAAAAAACGCACACCTTTTTTCATTACATCATTACAAAAATTAAAAATAGATAATGTCTTCTAGGGCAGGGGCACCTTTGGTATTGATAGATTTTCTGCAATATACAACATTGAAATAATATTGTTAATATACAAACTTTTCATTACAACTTGTAACATAATTAAATGCACCATTCCTAAAGAAAATCTATAACATATATATTTATATATAATCATAAAGCCATAATGCATGACAAACATTCAATCATAATAAGTATTTATTTTTGAAATTCTAACTAGAAAACACAAATTCTTGGTAAATATATTTCTTTTCTCTTCATTTACTAGATTGCAAAATTTAATAAAAAATAGATAACACAGATGCCGTAACTATATTTCTTTTCTCTTCGTAAAAATAAATGTTACATTGCAAACTTAATAAAAATAAATAAACATTGAAAGAGAAAACAAGTTGCTCATATAATTAATAAAACTAAGTAATTAGTAATTAATAACACATGAGAGGAAAAAGGATTTTTGAAAACAGGTAATTAGTAAGATTTTTGAAAAGAGGTTGTTGATATAATTAATAAAACTACGTAAGTGATTAATAACAAATAGAGGAAAAAGGATTTTTTTATTAAACTACGTAATTAATAAGGGAGAGGAAAAAATGATTTTTGATTCTCTAAGAATTGTCACCTAGTTGATTCTCTAAGAATTGTCACCTAGTTTTAGGAGATCATTGTCAAGTAGTATGATTGTTTTATATGATCATCATCATCACATTCCTATTACATATCATCTGTCCTAATTAAATACTACTACTACCATGTTTCCCTAATTAAATAATATTACCATATTCTATACATGGGCATGGGGAAGACTGAAGGGTTCATCTCATACTCATAACCACTTATGTGGATGGCTTTGAACAATTGCTAGACTTGGAAAACATGGAACGAACACATCCTATGCAATTTCCAATGAACTCAGGCTCAAAACTACTACCTCACATAGCTGAGAGATTGAACTACAACTTACGTACATGTACTTGTTCCCATAGCTCAGGAATTGAACTATAACTTACTTACATGTACTTGTTCCCATGTTATGTAGTTGTACATGCACTTGTTCCCATGTTGTGCATGCAAATAGCACGACTCTCCATAAACTGACTCATAAGTATAGACTAATCGTTGGCTATACATGTACTTGTTCCCATGTTATGTATGCAAATAGCAGGAATCTCCATAAACTAACTCATATGTATGGACTAATTGTTGGCAATTGAACATTCATGCCGTTAGTCCACTAAAACTTCAGTGATTTACTATTTACCAGAACCCATGTAGAACTAACTCATATGTATAGACTAATTGTTGGCAATTGTATTTACCAGAATCCATGTAGAACTAACTCATATATATGGACTAATTGTTTGCAATTGGACATTCATGCCGTTAGTCCACTAAGACTTCAGTAATTTACTATTTACGAGAACCCATGTAATATCTACGATTGACATTTACTATATATGAACCATTGCAATCCATTCACACGGCCTAATGCACCGAGAATTAAGCTCCTATGTGCAATTGCCTTCCACTAAGCATCATAGTGGGAATCCATTATAACCCATAGCAACATTAGAGTTCAAGTTAGTTGTAAAATTGAATTGATTACATAATACACAGAAATTAAACCGTGAAACTAGTACGGATAGATAGGTGTGATCTGGCATCAAACTTGACAGTTTTCTCACTAGGATTAACGAACTAAACTCACCGACACATGTGCAATATCCAATGAGCCCACGCTAGCTATCATGATTTTTTTGTAAATCTACTTACCATCCATGGCAAACTCTTCGATCAATTATGTGATTGTAGGTACTGTAATGTATGATGCTTATATGCATATTTTGTTGCCCTGGGTGTTAGCGAAGCGTTGGCTTCAAGTATATTTCCTATGTGGCTTGGTATTGTATTGGGTACTCCAGGTTTACTATGTGGCTTGGTACTGTATTGGGGTATTCTAGGGTAATAAAATAAATTTAATTAATAATTACTTTTAGATATTAAAAGATCCATAAGTAATTTATGCCGGAGTAAATACGTGGACTATTGTTCATAACCACTGATGAATAAAAACTCCAACAAAATCGATAATACCAGATTCAACGTGGCCATTTAATTCTAATAAGCGTTAAGTAGAGCCAACATTAGTATTTATATTATCATTACGAGGCATTGCACCTATATGAAAACCTATTTGTGAAAAGATCATTCCTCAGGAAGGATCATTCCTGAGAGTTTAATCCTATTTTTTATTTTTTCGTATGTTTAGGATAAAAAACAAAAAGGTATTAGTTTCTGTATTGAAGCTTTTATAATCTTTAATGAACTAAAAATATCACAGCCACTAGAATTATTAAGAGGGTGCTTAATCTAAGCGAAGTAATTACTTAATCTGGTTAATCCACAGGGGATGGTGAAGCGTGGGTGCTTAATCTAATCGAAATAGTGTAATTACTTATTTGGTTAATTACAGGGGATGATGAGGCGTGGAAGAATGATGAAGAGTTTGCCGCCAGACATTTGCAGGAGTGAATCCGATGGTCATTAGATGTCTATAAGTAGGCAACAAAAGCAAGCTATCTTATTGTTTGTTTCGATACTGCTATGTTAGGATCATTCCTCACGAAGTGTCCGAGGATAATTTTCATTCAGAGGTGCAAACACTATTAAATTTTCTGTTTCCCTATATTATTAACATCTAGTAGAGTTTAATCATATATTTTAGGTTTAGGATGTAGTCTCAAATAGAGACACGCAAGGTATTACTTATCTAGTTAATGATAGGGGTATCTCTGGAACACAGGGGATGATGAATTGTGGAAGAATGACCAAGAATTGGAACACGGGATGATGAATAGTGGAAGAATGACGAAGAGTTTTCCCGCCTGACACTTGCAGGAGTGAATCTCATGTCTATAAGTAGGTAGCAAAAGCAAGCTATATTGCTATGTTATTATTACAGTAGCAATGGATTTCGGCTTGATGTAGTGTCAATAAGGCATTTCCTTTATAATAGAGCTTTCCACTGTCTAGCGACTTAAACAAACCTAGATGGAATGGAATGTCAGTGGAACAGGTACTCCTAATTAAGTCATTAAATTCTTTTTACAACTTATTCGAACTTATAATTCTTTAAAGTAAAGAAAGCGTCCGGTCAAATTATGCATGGCCAGTGGACATATAAGCAGGCAAGAGGCTCTTTATATTGGACTACTATGATGCGTACACTCTTGAGGCAAAACCTACGCCAAGTGCAGATTGGAAATCTAAAGTCCGTGGCCATTGTATTGTGTTTGCCTCCCACATCAACCAGTTTGGCTTTACGACGCGTCTATACTCTAGAGGAAAGATGAATTTTATTGAAAAGACCAGAGAAAAAATAATTTCACCCTGCTTTCTTAACAGATTCATTGAATCGTTGTATTAAACAGAAAGTTGAGTCTAAATACAATTGAATTAGATCTGTAATAGAATTGCTAACCCCTATACTCTAGAGGAAAGATGAATTCTATTCAAAAGACCAGAGGAAAAATAATTTCACCCTGCTTTCTTAACAGATTCATTGAATCTTTGTATTAAACAGAAAGTTGAGTCTAAATAGAATTGAATTGGATCTGTAATAGAATTGCTAAGCCCTATACTCCAGAGGAAAGATGAATTCTATTGAAAAGACCAGAGGAAAAATAATTTCACCCTCGTTTCTTAACAGATTCATTAAATCCTTGTATTAAACAGAAAGTTGAGTCTAAATAGAATTGAATTGGATCTGTAATAGGATTGCTAAGCCCTACCGCTGGAATTTCTGGGGTTTCTTTGATCTGTGACTTTTGAATTGCACAATCAAGAGAGGGGTCTTGGTCTGTGTCGTGAATGTGTATATCTGGCTCTGTAAGGTTTTTGGTGGTGCCTCTCTCTATGCAGGTTTTTGGCGGTGCATCTCAATTGACTGAACCACCTTCACTTAATATACCCACGCTTAATATGCTTCATGGGGTTAATATCTACCCAACCTCCTAGTTTAAGCAACTTGGGCTTATCAGGTTATGCAACTCTTATGGATATGGGACAATTGGTTGCGCTGGAATGAAATGAGAAAAGGAGGAGCTCAATTGGGGGTTTGGGGAGACCAATGTTGTAACAAATAGCCCAGCCATGAAATGAAAAAAAGGAGGAGTTCAATTAGGCACACCAATGCTGTAAGAAATTACAACAACGCAGCCATGAAATGAGAAAAGGAGGAGCTCAGTTCGGCGACCAATTGGATGCTCTAACAAACAATGCAACCATGAAAACGAGGAGACCAATTGGGTGTTTGGAGAGACCAATGCTGTCAATAGCCAAAAGTATTGATGGGCGACCTGACCTGTTACATGGAAAACCACCTAACCACCTAATACTTATGTTAACACAGACCGACACAAAGGACTAAAACCGACTCAATTGGAAAAACTATTCTGCAATCCACATGCTCTCTTATTGGTAAAATGCACCAAGAAACAGAGGGGCATCGTACTAACCTTGTTATTCTTCATTTGTTATTGAAACTCTCGAAACCCCTCATTCCCTGCTACAAAAGCACTGGAAACCTCTGCTCCAGCCCCTGTATATAAAATCCCAACTTATCAGAAAAAGGATCGAAAATGAATCTAAAAATAATTCAAGAAAATATTGCATTGCATTCACTCACTCTGAATGCATTATTTGTCCATCAATTTGGCCCTTCAACCAGGATTGCATATTCTGCTCCGCTGGGACTTTCTCTCTCGATTAACAGACACAAACAAAACAAACATTTACACGCTACACAGGACATAACCACAACTAGACTACACAGGACACTCATGCATACAACAACACTACATAGAACAGAACATTTATGGAGCGCTCCATAAGACATACAACTTTACATCAGAGTCTGCTTGAGAGAGAAAGAACACCCATGTTTTACCTGTAGATTCAACCGAGAAAACAATTTGTGAGGAGGTTACATAAAATCACTGAATCGCCTACTGCCTTTCCCTGGTTCACCAACAGAAAGATAGACAAACAAATTGGAGGGAACATAAAATTACCCTCTCCATGAATTTCGATCACCTCCTCTTCGTTGGTGGAAGCGGAATTTCCTCCTCTCATTCTTTGTTCATCGCAATCACCGATCCCTCTCAGGCGCGCCAGTATATAATGACTATGGCATGCGTAGCCTTTATGCTTGCTTTTTAAGACCGTATTCAGCTTTAACCTAAACAATCTTTTGATTACTAGTGTTTTAATTACCAATCTTTTAACTCACTGTTACTATTTTATAATTTGCGATATTGCTGTATTTTTTTTTTACTTGCTGGCTTTTTCAGTTCTTTGTTGGCAACCACAGTACTATTAAACAGGGTGCCATTCTAGCTTCTTATGCACCGGCCCGCCCATGTGTATGTTCTAATGTGTGCAATTCAGCCGCAGGAAAAACAAAATAAACCCCCAATAAGCAACTTGACCGCATCTTGCACAGAAGGTTCTGTTGTTATAATTTAGCTTAATTTTTTGGACAGCAGCGTGGTATGGCTTTTAAGGTTTATCTGTGGAGGATTCCTAAGCCATATGGATCATAACGTTTTAAGATTACTGCCATCAAAATCACCTTACGTCGAAATATTTTGATAATTAAAATTAATTGTAATATTGTTCAAATTTTGAAATAAAGAATTTCAAATTTATTTTCTTTTCCATATATTATATATGTAGTAATATTTTTCTTAAAAATTAAATAATTGTAAATATTTTCTTACAAATTTTGAGATTATTGCCTGTCTAACTTGTACTTTTAGTTGCTTCTATCCAAAGCATTAATTACTCAAAACCTCCAAAAAGTTAATTATAAATATTTTATTATTTAAATCAATTGTAATTTATTCAAATTATTAAATTAAAAATATTAAAGTTAGGTTTATATAATTATATAAAAATATATTTTGATGATTGCTAAATAAAGATATATTGAGAGGTCGTTAAAGCAAGTGAACATGATCACTCTCAGAAACAAGGTGACTACTTTCTTTGGGAGAGCATCAGCGACCTACTTAGTTCTTTTTCTTCTCTTTGTAGATTCCAAGAAAGGTCTTCTCCAATGAGCCTTATCCAATCCAGTTTCATAGTGATGGTGGGTTTTCAGAGCTAGTTCTCTGTTTCTTTCCATATATACTTATATGGAAAGTAGCGATTTACGCATTGTATGTCTAGTTTACTAATTGAAATGATGCCCAAACCAAAAGTGTTTAGTTTCCCTCGTAAAACACTTCATGATCCACTTAGCATATAGTTCCCTCGTAAAGCCCTCCATGATGAGCTTAGTCAAATGCTCCATACAATGCTCAAGTATTAGCCTCCAAGCTCAGTAGCTCCATATAAGGTTACCTCACTCACACCTTCTCAAGGTAACATATTAATTTGTTTCTTTCTGAATGCGAGTGGGAATGTGGAGGGCATAAAGATAAGAGGTGTTTCTAAGCAACAAATTAATCTGTTTCTTTCTGAATGGCAGTGGGAATGTGGAGAGCATGGATATATGACGTGTTTCTGAGCTTCAGAGGGTCAGATGTCATGAAAGGCTTTGTAGATCATCTCTACACAACCCTCACTAGTACCAAATAAATCTGTGTATTCCATGATGCCCATCAACTAAGAAAAGGGGAGGATATGAATACGACCATAAACTATGCCATTGAATGCAATATTTTCTCCCCACACTATGCATCTTCTGTGTGGTGCCTCAACTAAGTGTCCCATGTGCACGGGAGGGTCATCCCTCTATTTTAAGAAGTAGCTCATGTTTTATTAGGAAGCTCATTTGCAAAGGAATTCCAACACCATAAGATATTGAACGATGGAAAGGTGCTCTGTGCCTAATATGTCATCCTAGACATTCGCTGGACACCTGAAAACAAAGCATTTAGCATGAAAACAACTATCCAAAAAAAAACAACTAGCTCCTATCCATGAACATTTTGGAAAATCACACAATCTAATTAAGTAACCCCATTAAAACACATATATATAATGTTCAAATTCATTCATAAAACTATAAAATCCAGTCAATCAAAGTTGGATGGTTTTAGCTCGTAGTTTCACAAAAGGTGTAACACTCACACTTATGTAAGATTGATATGTAATAGTATTAGGAGTTAGAATTGTGTATGAGATTATTAAATTTCAAAAACTCATCACGAGGTCACTAATTGGCTCATTATAAATATGTAAAGAAAATAAAAAATTCATTATCTTAATACATAACACTTAGTACCTAATTAAAAAAAAAAAAAAATCTCATTCATAAGATTTACATAATGAGTCACTAACCCATTGTGCTATACAATATCTTACACCACTATGAATAAATCTGACTTCACTAACCGATTGTGTTGTACAATATCCTACACCACTATAAATAAATCTAACTTCAAAGGTAATTCACATACTTATCATATTCTCTTCGTGTTTCTCTATTAAAAGTATTTTATTATTTTGTTCTTAAGTGCTCAGAACTTCAGAGTCATCGATTTTTCTTTCTGTGGGTTAACCTCCTCTATTCATATTATGGTGGGATTTTACAATGTCGTTCGAATTTTACGAGGCTATCCTTAGGATTCATTATAGTTGAAAATTCTTCTAAATGCCCCTTTTCCAATGCATGTTATTCTCATTCCAATACATGTTATTTTCATTATATTTTCAGGATTTTGCATTTTGAAGGTATTAATTTCGAAGATTTTGTGTTGTCAAGGCATTTAGAGTACCAACTCGTCAAACATCATACATTGGGTGTCAACTAAATTTTCTTCCATTCCATGTATTCTGTTGGGTTTTAGTTTCTTTAGATTCAGTTGTAATTCAGGGGAAATAAAAATTATTTCTCATATAGAGAAATTACTCGATCTTGATCTCAATCTCGATCTAGAGCATTCGACTCTCTAAAGAATCAGACGATCATAAGCATGAATATATTGCTCTCAATAATATAACTCTTTTGGGGTTTATATATTACTCAATGTTTCATAATTTGGATCTCAATAAATAGGCTACTAGAACTATTCTATCTATAACCTAGATCTTTCTCTATTTGTAACTATGTTATCTTGACTTCTAGGTCTTGCTTTGGGTCTTGTTCAAAAATTGTAACTGGGTAACCTACGCCTACCCCTCCAGTTAAGGAAAGGCCATGAAATCAAAGGATCTCCCGCTACTACTCTCAGGAAGGATATACTTCTATATTACATAGGTATTTCTCGATAGAGTATCATGAAAATGGTAGAGGAAGGATATCCATTAGAAATCCAATCTCCATGCTATAAAGCCCGCTAAAGGCACTTATTCCCAACATGTTATAGGATTGTTACATAAAAAACAAAGAAATATTCCATATCTTATTACTTGTTTAATGAAATAGCAGATAAGCACTCCATCCCTAGTTGGAAGGTAAGGATTGCCCACCATTCCCATAGTGGAACAAAGGAAAGAAATACCTATTTGTAAGGGCATAGATAGGTCAGGGTTTGATTTGTTTAAACACTAGAAAATAAATAGGCGAGGCCATTTACACAATAGATATTGTTTCCACTTTCTAAAATAAATGACTAAACATTTGCAGAGCTTTACCCTTGCCTATAAGAAGAACAAGGAAATCAACAAAGAATACTAACCCTGCCTCTTATCCATATTTCTTTTTCTGTTGAAACTTCATAAACTCATGAATGTAAAAGCGATGAAAGTTCCTCATTGTGTGTTGCAAAAGCACTAGAAACCCTGCTCTAGCTCCTATATGTTAAATCCCAACTCATCAAAAAATCAAACAGAAAAAAGATGCAGGAATGCATTTAAAAATAATTGGAGAAAATATTGACATAGATACCAACTCACTCTGAAAGAATCATTTGTTGATCAAGTTGGCCCTTCAACAACAGTGCATATTCTCCTCAACCACAAATTTCTCTCTCAATTAACACAAATCCACCTACACATAACACAAACATTTTCACACACACAACACAACACATTGCAAGCATACAACAATACTATATATTACGTTCACCCATAAAACACTATATTTATGGAGCACTCCATAAGACACACAACTTCACATCAAAGTGCTTGAGAGAGAAAGAAAGAGAAAACAAATCTGAGTGAACAGATAAACCAAATTTGGCAGGGTCACCCCTCCTTCCGAAATTCTCTTGCTAGTAGGTATTTTCAAGGGGAAGGAAAATTTTGTACCGAAGGAGGATCCTCTGGTTACTCTCAAATACATATTTTTAGAGATAAGTGGAAAATGGGGCTACGACGTCAACGTATCCCTAAGGCCCCTAAAAACCCTAGATATATCATTCCTACAAGATGTCTAGAAGATAATAGGAAACGTATGAGAGATCATCCTTTTATATGTAGGTTTATAGGAATTTGGCCAATGGAGAAGGAATTGGAGCATTGGATACAATACACTTGGCAAACAAAGGGAGAGGTGGATTTGAGACTAGGACCGAAATTTTTCTTCACTGTCATATTTTCTAAACTTGAAGATAAAGCTAGGATCTTTGGAGGGGGTTCATACTTTCTTAACAATGTAGGTATCTACATTAGGCACTAGGAAGCTTGTTTCAACTTGGATAAGGAGGACTACACGGAAGCGCTGATATGGGTAAGATTGTACTCTTTACCCCTTGATTTCTAGATACCGAAAATTATAGAAGGTAGAGGGCAAGCATAGTTGATCAGTGGTTGTCATTGATGTCAACCCAAGTAGCACCAGGTGCTACCCCAATCTTGCATGGGAATTTTGACTTGACAAATAATCCTATTCTAAGTCAAGGATCTTCTAGATGGAGTCTACTTGTCGAATGTTTTTGTTGATATATGCCATGCCATGTAGTTCTTCATGGTTTGAGAGTTATTCGTGTTTGAAGTTACTAACCCCACTTAGTGGGCTAAATCCCCATGGGGTTGTGGCATGACACTCATCATTGGTTGTTGTCATTGAATAGTCAATAATTAATAATGTTTTATGCTCCTAAAATCCCTCCAACATTCACTTGTTGAGGACCCTCTCAACTCAAGACATTTCTATAAATAGTGATCCTCATATCCTCCTCTAGCAAGCACGTTTCAATGAGCTATCTTGTGAGAAGACCTCTGACTAGCTGAAAAATCGACCATTAGAATCAACATCTGTGACGTTCGTGTAGGTGGCCTTACTCATATCTTCAATTTTACTAGTTTATTTCTTTATTGTTAGCAGCCTGCAGCGGCCTGGGAAACCCCTGCTCTTCTTCTCAGCATAGTCACACTTTTTAAGCCTAGAATTGCGATGTGGCTCACAAGAAAGAGGGAAAATCCCGCGATCTCATAGTTTCTGGGTAGAAAAATGCAATTTGGAGCTAAAAAGAGGGGTGGTATATTGGCTTGGTGGGGGCTGCAGGTTGATCTGTCGAGGCCAGTGTTTTCTTCTCTGAACTGACAATACATGTGGTGTGTTGCAGGTATGGTAGAGTTGAGAATCAACTAGCATGAGCGAGATTTGGAGACCCTTCGATCTGAGATTCAGAGGGATCAAGGGGTTCGAGGGGTGTTAGCTCACTATGGGGTTCTCAAGTTGGTAGAGAACCCATTGATGACGGTAGGGGATCCCTTGATATCGAGGATTGTGATCTATTGGGATTCAGACCAAGAGGTCTTTGTAGTGCGGGGACACAAGATTGAGTTCACGTTACAGGATATTTACTTCTTGACCAGACTCCCTACTATAGGGGTGGTGGGGGATATACATCCGGTGTTACCTCATGAGAGGAACATTATAGAGTTTGTGGAGCACCATTGTCCACGGGGTGTGCATGTGAAGGGCATGACCATCCCGATGAGTGATCTAGAGAGGCTAGAGACACAGGTTTTTGTCGCAGCAGTGCTATGGGTCTTGGGCAGCTAAGCATTCTACCACATCACTAGTGGGCAGATGATGTTGGTTGAGAGTGTTTTGGTGGGGATCTACTATGGTGCGGCCCAAATGATGATGTTGTAAGTGAAATTATAGTTGAGTCTGTGCAAGAGATAGGTAAACTGCGATTGTGCATTTGGCATAGTGCTGTGTGTGTTCTTCTTTGAGAAGATACCCAACATTCGTCCTCATGTACGCATTTAAGATTAGGGCCCACAGGAGCCCATGATGCACTGCTGGGAGCAACTACTATGGAGAGGAGGAGGGGGAAGTCAGACGAGTGTTCTGAATCAATTTTTTCGTGCACTGGGATTAGATTCCCCTCTACATTGATGATTTTCCTTATAGCGGGATGAACTATCAGGGTGATACTAACCTACCACTTCCACCCGGGTGAGCGTGGGGGACCAGACGGAAAGTGTTAAGTTGTTATTTTTATGGTGCATTTCATACTTTTATCACATGTATATGGTACTTAGTGTAAAATATGTGGTATGGAGACATAGCACCGGTAAAACCAACAGGATGTGCAAGACGAGCCACAGCACCAGGGGCTACAGATCAGGGAACATCAATGTCACGTCAGGGTCCAGAGGATAATGCGCTACTCGTTGATCTACATTGTAGGTGTGAGGTACTCTTGACCGGAGTTTCTGAGTGTATATGGCATGAGTTAGACGATCGATACATAGATGAGTGTACAAGCCTTCCCTCATAGTGGTGAGGGATCATGCGGCCCATGGCGATGGCTAGTCAGGCAGTACATGATCTATGTGCAGGTGGAGTAGAGCCTTTGGCGGGGGATCCACCGACTGTGACTAGATATGGAGACAGCTGGGTCCCGTTGGTTTTTATTTTTGTAAGATGCTATGGGCATGTCAAATGTATTTAGAGCTATGGTCTCCAAACACATATGTTTTATGTGATACCTAATATGATTATGCATTTGATATGATGACGATGGTTCACGAAGTGTTCTTTTTATGGTTGTATTATATGGTATATATGTGATAAATGCCAATTTAGAATGTTATTTGCAATGGTATCTACATAGCTATTCTGGGCTCTAGGAACATGACTCCAAGTGATGGTTTCAAATTCACGTACCAACAAATTAAATCATAGATATTTTATAAATAGGACTTGGTTATGCACATGATACATGCCATTCAATTGCATGACAAGTAGCAAGGAATCTCAAAAAGCATGAAGTTGGAGGATGCAATGATCAAGGGCATCGACTAACAAACCTATCACTGCATCATATTTGGCTTGGTTATTGGTGGCAGATCCAAGGCACATGTCATTCAAAAGTAATAACGTATGAAAGGGGGTGAAATGGCCGAGGTTGTACAGGATAGATTCATGGAGAAGTGACTCGCACTGTCGGCATAACCAATAAACAGTGTGGATGATGGATCCATATGAAAGTTGCAAAAGACAACAAATGAGATGATGTACCCTACTTAATTTCTTGACAGAAATAAAGACATGCAAATTAATGGGATATGAATGAGTGAAATTACTTGGGGTAGAATTCATTGGGAGAATTAAGAAGGAGGCCTTCAAAATCGTCCAGAAGAGATGCCCCATTCCCTAAGTGCTAGGGTAATCAGGGGTAGACCAAGTTTCCATGATGTCTTCATCAAAATGAAAGATGGGCGGACGGAAAGAATAATGACTACATTATGCGATGAAGGTACATGGTGCATCATCGTCAGAAAGGAGGTTCACATACACATCATCTAAAATGGTAGACAATGAGCTAGTAGATGGAAAATCTATTGATCATGGGACTTGGGATTCTGCCGAAAGAGATTCGATAGAATCACGCGTAGAAACCTTAGAAAGCTTTTTCTTGTGAGGAACTCAAGGATTTAGACAGGTAAAGGATATGGCCCATGTAGTCTATCATCTCGACATCGGGGGGAGGTATCTCGAAGGTGGGACCAAATTCCCCCTGTTCTAATGTACTAGTTGTACCAAAATCCACAGGTAGAGGAGTAGGTGGTCCTCTATGAGTGGTCTTGTATTTGCGAAGCGCCTCCATGCAATCGCAAAATTTGTTGAGATGAGGGAAACAATGGGAATAGTGACCATGATGATCGCACAAGGCACAAGGGTGGTTTGTGCATAACGTTCTGAGTTTCTTGGCTGTACCCAGTAAGGTAAGTTGGACCTTGGGGATATTAAACTTGGGAAATGTTTCATGAACCAAAGGTTTGAGATGAGGAAGTACAGGACAGTTATTGGTGGCATGCCCAACAACTTTACACAAAGCGCACGGAGGTGACGACTTTGGGGCTTTGGGGGCTGGAGGAGCTTAGGGAGCCTTGTCCTCAAGTTCTTTCCTCTTGGATTTTCCCCCCTGTCCAGATGCTTTCGCAACATGAGTGGGTTTCTGTTGAGGTTGCGTGGAACTGGAGTAGCAACAAGGCCTGTAGGGACCAGTTGAACCGAGGTCAAAGTATGATATGGTCTTAGTTGACCAGGGGGTGTGCTTGCAGGGGGGTCAATGTACCAGACTGGGATCCCAAAAGTCATATTAGGGAGGACCAGAAAAGCCATGACATGATTAGAAAAGATTCCAGGAGGAGGAAACAATAAACGTATTTGTCCTGCACGACAATGTACCAGTGGAACAACTCATGGATTGTTGAGACCCGGACGAATAGTTCCTGCCGGGAACATAGGAGAGGCACCCACAAAGAGAGAGGGTCCTAGGTCGGTGGATCCAGATGGCTCCGTTGAAGTGGGAACAACAAGGTGTTGAGGAGCTAGCTATTTTTCAGATGTACAAGACTGCTTGTGAGTAGCTCATGATGCTTGTAACATGCAAACACTCAAAGCATTAGGCTTAGAGATAGGTGGGGGAGAACAAGGGAAAGCACCTAATAATGTGAAATCTTTGTAAACTTAGGGTGCAACATCGGTGAGAGGGGTAGAGTATTGTTTGTAGTATATCGACGAGATAATGGACTCAGGGGAGGTCAAGGATGCTAGCTCATAGTATCTCAACTAATCGACAGTGACGATCTTCCCTTCATGGGGGAAGCACATCTTTCGAAAAATGGTAGAGGTGATAGCTGACATGGCATAAGTGTAACTACGACCCAATAGAATGTTGTAATATAAAGGGGCGTCAATAACTTCAATGTCTACATGAACAATCCTGCTCGCAAGAGTCACTCAACAATTGTGATACATGCCAAGAGCTTGGAAGGAGTGACCGTCCCAAGCATGCAAAGTGATGGTGGATGGGGACAGTTCAGGTGACTTAAATTGTTTCCAAACGGCAGTAGACATCACACAAGAGAATGCCCCTTCGTCAATAATGCATCGAGAGATGATGGCATTGCGGACTCGGATTGGTATCTAGAAAGCAAAGGATGAAGGTAATGGGGGATGTTCTGATGTATCAACTGGGAAGACAAACAAACGATCATTGGAAGGATCTACTGTGCCCAAAGTAGTTAGTAGAGCTTTCTATTGAGATGGGCATGACTGGAGGACCTCTAGCATCGACATGGCAGCAAGTGATTGTGCCAAGTAATATACTATACCGTATGTAGGGCAGATCAGCTAGAAGCAGTGTTACGACGTAATGGCCCCTTGGGGATCTTGAGAATTGCCTCAACTTTAGGTTGAGGAATCTGTAACAAACGATTTGGTGTCGTAAGAGGCTCAGTAGATGTTTTGGTTTTGGACTCAGTGGCAGACGAAGTCGATGGCTTGTCATATTGATGCGACCGAGTTTTCAAGTTGATATCGAAGGTATTGACCTCATCATAATTCATCATGAGGATTTGGTAGTCACTAGGACTAGAAGGTTGGGGGGGATGGGCTGCTTGACCTGGATGATGTTGAGTAGCAACAAATCCTTATTGGGGGAAATGATTTGTAAGCACTGTCAATTGAGATGGCGTAGGATTTTGAGGAAATTTTTGGATGGGCGATTGACCTCTAGAAGTTGATTGAGCTTCCCACATTTGGCGCATGTCGGGTAAGAGAGGACACTCATGTGTATAATGGCCATGTACACCACAACATGCACAAGGCTTGTTAGTACAAATAACCTTATTTTTCTTGGGCTGACTGCCATGTTGCTAGTCTTTGGTGTTAGGCTAGTTCCCCTCAGGTTCATTAGGTTGATTACCTTGATTACCGTGGTTACCTTTGTACCCTTCCCCTTATTCTTTTTCTTCGAACTTTTGGGTTTGGTCACACTCTGCTATGAAAACACTTGATCCTGAGGGGGCGGTGGCTGTCAGGGCTGAGGATGCATCGGAGGCTGTGGTGCTAATGCTTGAGGGGCTAGAGTGCTTGGATGTGCATGGGATAATATGGTGGAGGGGCAATGGTTTGGTAGACAAGTCGAGCATTGGTTGGTGCTAAAAACATGTTTCTAGTAGGAGGGGCATAAGTGTTTGAGGAACTGGTTCCCCCTTGACGATGGCCATAACTTTTCTGAGTATATGGCGAAGGATGTGTTAGTGTCAGTTAAATCTGCCTATCACCAGTGATCAAATATCTTTTTACCAAGGTTTTTTAGGGGTCTCAATGTCAAATTTTATCATTTCATTAGTTTTTCAAAATAAAATTTGGTCATTGGCTAGTGTTTTTAGGTCGATTGCTTCTCCTTCAAATTTCCTTGTTCCAGTCATTGGCACCACTTAGTTAGATGTGCCATCATTGAAAAAATCATCATCATCATCTCAGTCATGTCACCATGGTCTTCGTTCAGCTCATTATCACCATTACGTCATTAGGGTTAGAGTCATCAAAACTCACATTTCATTCAATAAACCGAGAAATGAAGGGTTAGTGGTAGGGTTTGATAAACAAAAATTGTTTCTAAGTGTAATTCACTTCAACATGATGTAATAAGTTATGTTTCAAAGGCAAACTTCATGATTTCATTTCTAGAGTAGGAAAATCAAGAGTTGAAGGTAAAGCAACCTCTTTTGGAAAATCATGAGGCTTATATTAGTAAAGAGGATATAAAGAGAAAGGCAATGATGGATGCAAAGGTATTAGATGAACATTAGGAACATGTAACAAGGAAAAGTCTAAGGACCAAAAGCCTCAAAAGAGCACTTCAACAACAAAGAGAGTGGATGACTTTTGCTGACCTAATTGCAGTAGAGATCAATGAAGATAGAGAATTTTGGCTTCCCTCACAACATATCATCATACCACTTGGTGACCTCACATAACAATTTTGAAGACTTTTGGAGGAAATTTAGTTATTTGAGAATTTTTGCATATTTTAGCATAGTCATGGAGGAGAAAACACAGTGTGCCCCATGCTGCGCTTTAGTTCGGGAGCTCCAAATGAAGTTTGGTTTGCATTTATAGATTCCTCATGGTCCATAGATAATTTTTTCCCTGGGGGGAACATACGTTTGATAGAGTTTAACAGGTGAAGAAGTAAAAAAACAATCAAAAAACCACCTTGATGGAGGTCATGTTGCATTTTCTTGATTACCTGTGGGAGAATGCATTTTTGATGGGCTAGGAGTAATCTTGTTGAGATCCTCAAGAGTCCATTTTGTAGCAGACATCCTCAGATTTCCACTGACTTATTAAGGTTAGGATTTTGACTTCAGGAAGGCCTTCAAAAACTACTTTTTCCAATTTCACTATTTTTTCCTCAGCTTCGCTGCGTTTTCTCAGAGATTCACTGCGGTTTTGTTTGTGGCAGATTTTCTCTAGTTTGGTGAGTTGGATTCAGATTTTTATTATGTAATTGATTAATCCTAATGTAAATATGATGTAACAGTGGGTAATTAGTCTTGTTAAATTTATTTTGATGTAAATTTAGTCTCATTTATGAGAGTGGTTGGATTCAAAGTTAATTGGAGGAGTTGTTTTAACCTCCCTAGTCTTTAGGGTTTTGGTTGGAACACCTCATGGAGCAGTTCCTAGACTCATGGATTCAACCCATGAGAGCAAGGAGATGTTGTCTTGGTCTTTATGTATCATTTTCTTAGTCATATAATAGGTTGGACATTAAAGGAGAGAACTATTGTAGCTTATACTTGGACATTTTCTGGAAATCAAAGGATACAGTTTGCAACTATTATCCAGGAATTCATGTGCAGTAAGTTTGTGGTGTATTTTTTTATCTATTATAGCTTTATATGAAATATATTCATCTTCTCTTTCCATTCATTATTTCTTCAGTGGTTTTCCTTGAAGTTTATAAACATAATTCTTTGCATAAAACTCTGTTTTTATGGGAATATCATTATGTGTTAATTTCTTTCTTGTTTAATGAATTCATGTTCTCATTCTCATTAAAACCCTTTTTTATATTGCAAACACTAGACTACACTGACAAACCCTAAATCCATCACATAATTATTGCTACCTTGCTCCGTTATATCTTTGTTGTTGTAACCCTCTGAGCCTTTGACCTAGCTACCTAGTTTTTCTCCCTTATCCAGCATCAAACCCTAAATTTTCAAGACCTACCTAAGCCTAGCATACCTAGCCTAAAATCTATTCCTTTTCCAGTCAATTCATTGGCTGTGATCATAGAGAGATCCCTTTTTGGTTTGGTAGGGCTAGCTACCAAACTGAAAGCTTGGTCTATGGTTACCTCCATCGATCTCGTCTCAGCTTGGGACATTGTGGAGGATAACATGATTTGAAATGGCTCCAATGATACTGTCGACAGTGTGAGATGCCCCCGGTGCATTGGCACCACCAGGATGGGGGAGGTCGAGTCTGACAGTATAGACATAACGATATCACGCATAAATCAAATCATATCTCAGATAGGTTTGGAGAGCTTCTTCCTCTTTTTTAGGAAAGTGAGATGTGATGTCTTTAGAAATGGGTGATAAAATGCTCCTAAGAAACCAATCGAGGTAGACAATGGTCATCCAATCTAGCAGATATCTCTTGGAAAAACCCAGAAACAGATCTTAAAAATTCCCACAAACCCTAAAAATCGCAGGTACAAACTTGATTACTCGGAGATCACACTTTCTGGACCAAAACGTGTGCTTTGGACCTCTAGATTGCACTTTTGGGGCAAAAAAGTGCGATTTCTACTCCTTGATTCCCGGTTGCCAAGTCTCAGAGAAATTTGTTGTCACTGTCGCAGCTAGTTCTTGTGACCTGCAGAAAATACCAGAAAACTTACAGAAGTTAGAATTTTGATTGATTTAGGGTTAGAATGCTAGTAAAAACATTAAGACTGAACAAAGAAGAAAGCCTAAGCTACAAACTAAAGGTCACCCAGGTTTCTCGATTAGAAGTAAAAACCCAACAGAGTCACCAATTTTGTTATAGTGTTTTCTTCTCATATGTGTACGAAAACAAATCACCTAATACTGTGGATGACAAACAATCTTAACAATATAAATGTCTGTTAAACATTGTAGATCTGCAACAAATGATAGAAACAAAACCTGCCAAAGCCTTGATCTATGCCACGATCATAGTTACACAACAAAATGAAATAGTAATAAATGTGGGTAACTCCAATAGTCCATTGGAAACTAGATATATAAAGAATATATTTTATTAAACAACACATGTGAAGGGAAAAATTAAATGTTACTAGTCCCCCTCTATGGGATGGGTTCTTGGCTATCCTCAAATGTCTTCATCTTTTCGCTAGATTCTCTCTCCTCTATAATGTGTAAAACCCAACAAATGAAATATTTGAGGTCAATGAGAACTCAAATGGAAAAGAAAAAGGTGTGAAACAATGATAATAATCAAAGTTACAATAGCGAGTGCAACAATGAAAATGATCAAAAGTGAGTAATGAATGGAAAACCCTCCTATTTAAAACAAAATATTAGGGTATCCTTAAATAATGAGCAATAATTAAATATTATTAATCCCATTATAGAAATAATCACTTGGAATATTTTATTATATTGAAAAAGTATTTAAACTTTTATTTAGAAATAATAAATAAATATATGATTTATCTATCATCTCAAGAAATATGGTTACGAAATAATAAACAAATAATGATTTATTTAAATATTCCTAAGGGATTTAGTCAGTGTTGACAAGGAATAATAATTAATTAATGACTAATTAGTTATTCCTAGAAAAAAAATATAATTAATAATTTATCTGTTTATTTTTCATAACCGGGCCAAATGTGACAAGAAATATTAATTAAACAATGGTTTAATTAATTATTCGTAGAAGATAATTAAATAAATAGTGATTTATTTAATTATTCCTCATGGGTTTAATTATAAATTTCTTTACAAATGTGGTTTATTAAGTAATTTATCACAGTGAAAGCAATTTTACTATCGAAAAATTGGCCTTACATGCTATACTTCGATCCATCTAGTAAATTTAAGGCTAGATGATCATTTTTTTGTGATAACAATTACAATCTACACATGTACCCATGTGAGACAAAATAGGCTTGAGAAAGCCTGCAAACTATCACTAAGACTCGGACAGCTATGGGAGGACCAACTCTTCGACATCCTCGTGATGATCGATGGTGGCGAACTAAGGCCAAGCTCAATAGTCTGTGATGGTGTCTGCATGCTCAATTGTGACATCCTGTCGAAAAAAATCTCTTGCCTCCGTTGCATCCGGGTACATTGATTTGGCTCCTCTGTCTAACTCGTTTGATAACATGTGCATCATAGTCTTGAGTGTAGCCGAGCCAGCAACATATTGATGCATAGTGTCTGTGCTGATCTCCAAGTGTGTGTAGGTGACTATGAACATCAACTTGTCGAAGTACATGTCCAACTCCAGCTGGACTTGGTTCTTTGTCTTCACCTCAGTGAGTGTGCCAACAGATGGGATCGCATGTGCTCACACAATTACATCCACACTCCTGAACACCCATGCATGCGATCGACATCACTGCTCACCCTTTCTGCTCTCTGCCAGTTGTTGGGATGAGTCTATATCATGTATGGGTGTAGTTTCATCAGTTTGTGCCTGTTTCACCCCCTATTGGATTTGTTCTTTCTATGCTTCCTTCTCTACTCTACATAGCTCTTGTTCTACCCTGAGTTTTTGCTTCAAATCTTGCAACTCCTTCTTTGTTTCCTCCATCCTTTATATGTCTCTTTGCCTTTGTGCCATCCCCTTGTCACGTTTTCACCTCTTAGCCTCAATCTCCAAAGGTTATTTCATCACAAGTGGATCTTCTTTGAACTTGCATCTTTTCTCCGCCTCTGCGCTGTCAAGAACCTTCCTCTTGCCTTTGTCGCACACAAGTTTTCTACCCTCTGTTGCTACTAATGGTGCTACTCTTTGTGATGTAGTGGCTATTTTATCTTGCTACACTTGTCTATGAACAACTTGGTGTCTTCATAGATAGGCAAGCTCATAGACACTCGCTCAACTACATCTCCATTTGCGCTCTCAACGGTGTCCTTTGAACCTGCTCCCTGGGAGGCCATTATACCTGTGATACTGAGAGGTAGATGAACACCTGTGATATCTGGACACATAGAAAAGCTCATGGAAAGCAATCTGTCAGTTGAAAACCAAAACAAACTTGAGGACTGACTTGCAACATACCTATATCACGTATTATGAAGATTGAACAATTTCCACTTGGAGGCTGGGAGACTGACTACCAAAACTACACAAGGCATAGTCTAGGCAATCGGGAGGTTGACTAACTATTGGAACTACACAATGCATCATCCATCCTCGTCTGGTCACTTCTAAAACTACATAATGCAAAATTTTAGTCGGTAGTGACATGCAAAATAGCAAACTACATTACCCAATTCATGGGGCTAGCAAGGCACCTCCTCCTAGAATTGCACAATGCAAGCCTGGAGGCCATTGCTCGCTAGGTATGCACATTTTTTGGGAGGAAGGTAAAGCCTTCATTCTCAGACATGTTCATTGATGGCTAGGTAAGGCAAGGTCTAGGCCAAGGAAGCTCAAACACATCGATAGGCAACTAAAAACATGAGAAGGTTGGAATGCATGGAAAGATAGAGTGTAAACAAGAGTGAATGATCATCCATGCAAATAGTGACTGCAGGATTCAGAAAACAAGAAAACAAGCATGTATGTGGAGCGAGTCGCCCCAACGATTACCGTGATTGCAGAAACAGTGTCATGCATGTGACAACAGTGAGATGCAATGAAAAACTAAAACAATGCTTCTACAGGCTAACATGCATCAAAACGAAAGCAAGCATTCATTGAAATCAAGCAGACAACACTTACACAAAGAGAAATACAAAAAAGTGACAAAAATGTAGCACAAGACATGGAAAGCAGACTTTCCCTAAAAAGTTGAGTTGAATGTGCTGAAGACTCCTAGATGCCATGTGGGATGTTAGAGCTGTAAGATTAATGTGAGGAATGAGCTCTGCAGCGTCTAGAAAATTATTTTTGATAAGATCAAGGTTATGATGCATATGCCACAAATCTAGGGAAAAGTGACACTTTGAGGGAAGTTTCTAAAACAATCTTTACATGTAACCTCCAGCTACTAAAAATAGATCCCTAAAATTAGGGATGTCTTTTTCTTGTTGCTTTTTGCTACTTCGGGAAAAAAGTAGCCCATGCATGCAAATAAGGATTGCTGAGTCCCGGAGGAAACCGGTTAACCTGAAGGCACATGTAGCAGTCTGCAAGTCTGGGAAAGGGATTTGCACAGTTTTTGGGCTAAGTAGGGCTCGTTGTCCCTCAATAATTTTTCAATTTCTAGGGTCAGCAGGTACTACCTCTCAGAATTGTGTAATTTTTGGGGTGAAGCCCAATGTTGGGATGGATTGCACAATTTTCCGAGGGAGGGATGCCTAGATGGATTACACAATTCTAGAGCTCAGAAGGAAACCCAACAAAGATTCTGTAATTTCTAGAGGGAAGGCTGGTTCCCCTCCAAAATTGCGCAATTTTTGGGGTCGAGGGGGGAATCGTAGCCAAAAAATTACCTAAGTCTGGAATGTCAGCTTGCGGGTGGGAGACAAACAAGTGACATGCACAAGATGGCAAGCCAATGAAACTCAACTGAAGCCTATGTACTTGACAGTGCAAGACATGTTGCTAAGGATGGTTGGTAGGGAGGCTCAAAAAAAGCTAAAGAAAAATTTTGGAGGGTGGTTGTAGCCGATACAACACTTGCTGACACACTAGTATAACTCTAGTTCTCTGAATGGACCTTGTTTCGTGAAATGAAATCTAACACCTCCAGAAGTATTGTTCAGTTCTATGCTCATCTTGAATCCCACACTAGCTTGATTGAAAGTTGTAGCACCCGTCATGCTCTTGGTTGGTCATCACACATTCCAAGTCAAGTCAACAAATTTGTTTCAACTGGGATGAGGGGTATATTGGTACGCAAGCAATATGATAGTCAGAGTTTTAAGTTTCATCTCTAGTATTGCTCCACTGCAAGCAGGCCTAGATAGTACCTCGATGGAGTCACATAGGAAAACAAGCATCACTCCGCTGCCAACGAGCCTGGTCAGTACCCCAGTGGAGTTACTTACATCACCTCTCTGCACAAGAAGCCTTTCTCTTCTTTCACCTTATTCATTTTCATTTTTTTCAAAAATTTTCACATTTTCATTTTTATTTTATTTTATAACTGTGCATAACACTTGATCATTTCAAAAGCGGAAGAGGGATCCCAACTTATTGAGAGTAGAAGAGGTTGTTCATTCAAACAATTATTTTGTACATACCTCTCACATACTTATTAAGATTTTCCCCCTCACCTTACTCTACTTGACTGAGCTAACAAGGATTAACCCAAAAAAACTGACTAGAGTAGGTGATACATGTCAGTATGCAAGCGTTGTGCTTTCATCAAGGTTTACTTCGAACATAACGTATTTTCCATTGGCGTATCATGGACTGAAGATAACAAGTTCTACATACAGATACAAGACAATAGATAATGAAGTATTGATAACTGCACAAGTGCTCTTGCACTTTACCTTCGCTTGTTTCAAGAGTCACACATAGCTTCATGTGAAACTAACCTACGAACATAAACAAGAAAACAAACAACTAAAAGAGTGAAGAGTAGAAGAAAATGTGAAAGAAAAGTGAGTACAAAAACAAGCAAATAAGGAAACACTATTCCTACTCCTAAGCTAATGGTGCATATGCCTGATCACATGAAGTGATATTTCCAATGCAGCCACTGGCACATTGGTCGACCCATATTGGTGAAGGAATGGTTCACAAACAACACAGTTGCGTGTACCAACAAACATGAAATATATAATAATGAAGACAAACACAGTCTGAGTTTAAATGCGTACACAAAACAGAATTGAGTGTAAGCAGATGACATCTAATCCATGGACTTACCATGGTGTTGTGCGACACTTCATGCAGATGTTAATCATACACATTCTCTTGACTATGACATGCAAGAAAACGAGAGAAACAAAGACAACTTGCGTCGTGCACGTGTGCTTGATGTGTAAGATTCCTCCAATGCATGAGCGATGGGATCATGTAGTTTGAGTGGAGGAAGCGAAATATGTGTGTGGGACTAATCTTTAATGCATACAAATGAGTGATGAGGAGCCTTGGTGTTTCAACAATTTCTAGACTGGAAGAGAAACCAACCTCAAGACAGTGAGAGCCTAACATAACCATCAGCTCGAGCTGAGGTGCCTCGACAGTCTGTGGGGTTTCGACTTCATCGACAGATAGATCATCATAAATAGGTGGCTTTGAAAAATCAACAGTGATAGAATCATCATTGTGATAGAATACGAGAGTAAAGAGATCATGAAAGCAACGATTAGAAAAATCAATGATTTCGTTGCCATTATCATGATTAGATAAATCAAATAGAGGGGTAGATGAAAAGAAAGAATGATCACCCTCTGCATTTCTGGAAAAAGAAGATGAAACACCAAGTGGATTTTCAGTTAATCATTTATCTTCTTTGTTGTTGAATGATGGACTAACATTTGGTGTGTTCTACGAATGATCAATAATGGGTGCATATGTTGGTGGATTTGCATAAGGAAAATTATAGATATAAGAATCACTGAAGAGGTCAGGAAAAAGTTGAGGAGGCGCAGACAGAAGGAGATCATCCTTTGTCGTGGGTTGATGTTCAAGTTCCCAGTGTTACTCATCATGAATGACAACGTAGGTTGTGTGCGCAACACGAACTTCCATCGATGGCTTGATCCTCATTCACAACAGGTGTAGAGTTAGGAATGAAAGAACACAAGATAGTGCAATCTAGAGGATCAGAAGAAAAGTGCAATCTAGAGGGTCAGAAGAAAACAAAGAGGGACGTTGTGGTAACAGATGCATGTGACAACCCATGGGCTTCACAACGAAATCTACGCGAAAATTGATAGAAGTGATGATGGGAGGATATGACTATTGAACAGACATGTGTACATGTTCTCCCACATCACTCTGTGGTGGTGGAGTTATTTGATGAGGGGAAGGTGGACAATCACTTGTGACAATGACTATGTCTATCTGTGATTGTGCAACTCCATCACTGAGGTATGCTGAGTGGGGTTTGAACTTCAACTTCATCTTAGGATCAACTGAATTTTTAAGGCAGATTTCAAATTTATCCCAAAGATATTGAAACTTCATCTGGATTTCGAAACTTGAAACTACAATACATGGAAGCACTAAAAAAAATCCATAGGCAATTCTTGTGGAGTCTTTCATTGTTTAACAGTTTTTTGTCAAGAGGTTCTGGATCAAAATGATGGAAAGTAGATTCAATGAGATCAAAAAATTGGTCAAGTGAGAAGATGCTACAGGTGGCAGGCTACTGCACCATCGTTGTTTGGATTTGCAAAGTGTGCGTGAAATAAGCAAGCTGACCTATTCATCAGAGAAGTCATCTAAATCATCAATAAATACATAGATGTCTTGTAAGTACTCAGGCCAGGCCTCTTCTTCTTCACCATCATACGTGAATTCCACCAAGATATTAAAAAACTCCATCGTGATGTCGAGATGTTCAGCATTAGAGAAACATCACAGAGGGATGAGTCTAACAGTATCCATGACAAGTATGTGAAGAATCAAAACATGATGTAAGGGCTCAACTTATCATCTTGCTGTCCTTCTAGTGCTAGAAATGTTGACGATGCTAGACTTGCCAACATGTCAGGGGATCTCCCCAGTAAGAAGTGCCAACTAGACCTCAGACTGTTTAGTGTAGGAGTCC